>JAKOGI010001149.1:0-295000 GCA_029747015.1 Carnegiea gigantea
ATATATATATATATATATATATGTATGTATATACACGCCCGTATATATCTGTATATCTATATGCCTATATACGTGCGCGTAAAAGTATATATGTATACACACACACACGCATATATACATATATATGTCGATATATACGTACAGACATGTGTGTGTGTGTGCGTGTGTGTATATATATATATGTATATATGTATGTATACATACATACATACACACACACACATATATATATAAATATATATATATATATATATATACATATATATATATATATTTGTATATGAATATATATATATATATATATGTGTGTGTGTGTGTGTGTATATATATATATATGTATGTATATATGTATGTTTGTATATGTATATGTCTATATATATGTTTATATGAATGCATGTATGTATGTATGTATGTGTGTGTGTGTGTGTGTGTGTGTGTGTGTGTGTGTGTGTGTGTGTATATATGTATATATGTATATATGTATGGAGATATGCATGTATATATATGTATGGATGCATGTATATATGTGTGTGTGCATGTATGCATGCAAACATATATATATATATATATATATATATATATATATATATATATATATATAGATATATATATATATATATTATATATTGGTATGTGTACATGTAATATATATGTATATGTACGTATATATGTATATATATGCATGTATGTATATATATAATTATATATTGATGCATCATATATACTATATTATCCATATATATATATATATATATAATATCTATATATTATATATATATAGGTATATATATGTATATGTATTGTATATATATGAAGCCCATACATACATATGTGCTAACATGTTTGTATATATCTATATGTGCTCGTCTGTGCGGTTTGTATTGTGTGTGTGTGTATGTGTGTGTGTGTATATATATATTTATATATATATATATATATATATTATATATATATATATATATTAGATAGATATTAGATAGATATATATATATATATTATAATATATATATATATATATATATATATATATATATATATATAATATCCCCTCGCAATCCATCACATACATTATGTTTGTCGTACTAGACTATTGTGTGTGTGGATTTATATCCATGCACTATCTATTATCTATTCTCTTATCATATCATATATATATATATCTACTATAGATATATATATATATATATATCTATATACATATATATTATATATGTCATCTTATATGTGTGTGTGTGTGTGTATATATATATATATATTCTATATATATGTATATTGTCGATCTATATGTGTGTGTGGTGTGTGTTGTATATATATATATCTATATATATATCTACTATATATATATATATATATATATATATGAATATTTGTATATATGCCTATCTATATGTGTATATATACATAGATATATATATATATATATATATATATATATATATATATATATATATATATATGTATGTATGTATGTATGTATGTATGTATGTATGCAATTGTATGTATGTATGTTTGTATATGTGTATCTAAATAATTTTCCTAGTTTATGTATGTATTTTTTAGAACTTGGCTAGATATTTTCTTTCGTCTACAAAATTTTCTGAATAATTCTTCTAGGAAAAAGTAGGAGTTGATTTTTTTATTTTCAGCACTCCCTGCAGCAACCACTTTTTCCCAATTCGGTCCTTGGGATCATCCCGAGGCTTTTTCTCAAAATTCATTAAACTTTGTGTAATTAAGTGGCTTCGTGAAGATATAAGCTATTTGGTCTTCAATCTTGGTGTGTTCAAATTTGATATCTCTTCATAGTACTTTCTCCCCTATGAAGTGGTAATGTACCTCAACATATCTTGCCCTTGCATGAAGCATTAGATTCTTTACAAGTCGTATGGTTGAGAGATTGCCACATCTTAGCCACATTAGGCCATTGTTAGGCTGGTGAAGATCCTTGAGTAGTTACACGAACCATGTACATTATGAGGATCCATTACTTATGCACATATTCTGCTTCCACGCTCAACAACGAAAATATTGGTTGCCTCTTCCTATTGGTGGCAACTAATCTTAGGCTGCATACATAACCGGTAGTTGATAGGAAGGTTTCATAATTATAAGTATAATCTGCATCATAATAATCGATCAATTTAAACTTGTCGCCCTTGTTATAATACATATTATAGTCAAGTGTTGCTCTTATGTATCATAGTATTCACGTACCATTTCCAAATGAGGCTTCTTAGGCTTCTCATGTACCGACTCACTAGATTGATGAAATAGGTATTATATCTAGCCTAGTTAGTGTAGGATAAATTAGACTTTCCACCTGTTGTCGATACATTGCTAATTCTTCAAGATCTTTCAATTTGCATGAAGAAAGCTTAGCGTTTGCTTCAATTGTAGTTGAGTTTGGCTTGCATTTAAGCATGCCATGAAGATCTTGAGCACAAATATGTGGCATAAGAATAATTCTTCTTAGCTCTTTCAACTTTAAGACTAAGGAAGTGTTTTAACTCATCGAGATCCCTCATTTGGAAGCATACGGAGAGGTTAGCCTTTGTTCATTGAATTTTTATTTCGTCATTGATGGTGATGATGAAATCATCCACATAGACATGTACTATCCTGTCATAGTTCTTGCTCCTCGAGCCTTTATAAATAAGATGGATTTTGCTGGTGCTATGGTGCATCCACTGTGGACTAAGGATTCCATCATTTTCTATGCCATGCTTTTGATGCTTGCTTGAGTCCATTTAATGGCTTCTTTAACTTGCCTATGTAGTTTGGATGAGTCTTGCTCTCAAACCGCTTAGGTTGGTCTATGTATATTTCATGATTAAGTTTCGCATGCAATAAGGTATTCATCGCATCTATCTGCCATGGTGTTTAGAAGTTGATGGAAGACTAGTGCTAGCAGAACACAAACAATGGTGATATTTGCTACTAAACTAATTGTCTCTTCATAATCTATGTCGTATGTCTATGAGCAACCTCAAGCCAACAACTGAGATTTATACCTTTCAATTGAAACACGAGGCTGCACCTTTGGCTTGTATACCCATTTATATGAAATACACATTGTATCCATATGCATTGGGTAAGGCTTGCACTTTGTCTTCCATTGCCTTTTGTCATTTGTTTTGTTAAGATGCTTCCTTAGAGGTGTTGGCTTCCTTAACCCCCAGTCCTTCTACTGATGATGCATATACATATTCGGGATTTGGTTTTCGTATCATCTTAGACCTTCTTAGTTATGGGTCTAAGGCTTCTTTTACCATTATAGCTTCAAGTTGACTTACCCTTCCATCTTCTAGATATGCATATATGTCATGGACTTTTTTGCTTGTTTGGTGTCTTAGCTTTATCTTCTTCTCCTTCTTAGATTCTTCATGTGGTGCTTCCTCATGATTTGATTCTTTCTTGTCAGCCTTGGAGCTTTGCTCAAATCTCTTCTCTATCTTTTCCTTGATCTCTTTGGAGTTAAGAAGTATCATTGCTTGTAAGGACCACCACAAACATACTTTATTATACACCACATTTCTTAATATGTAGTAATGACCCGTTGTTGGGTCACAACGCCTATCCCATTCTTTCATTGTCTAGCCTATAAAAATGCAATGAATCGTCTTTTTGTCGAGCTTACTACGTAAATGGTTGGGTCTGAAAACATAGCACACACACATAAAAACTCTGAAGTGGCTTATTGTGGGCTTGGCATTCCATAGTTTTTGATCTGGAGAAATAAACCCAAGCCTTACGTGTGGCAGTTTGTTAGTGGCATAAACTGAGTCTTCATACACTTAGGCTAGAAACATGGTGGCATATTCTTAGCATGCAACTTCTAAAAGTCTTTGAGAGGTGTCAACATCTTTTTGTTGAGGTGTGCTAGGACAAGTAAACTAGTCCATATTCTTGTGCTTATAAGTATCTGAAGAATTTATCTAACATATATTTTCCCTTATTATAAGCTAGTAGCGATCACACCTCTTAGCCCACTTTACTTTCAACCTTGTTTCTAATTTGAACTTCTTGGACTTTTTTGGTACTTCTATTTTTTCTTTCATGAAAACCTGCCCAAACATACTTTGAGAAATCCTTAATAAATCTAATCATGTACATGTATCCAATGATGGATAGTTGCTTTGCTTTTTGAAAGACATGTAAATGTATAAGCTTAAGTGGCAACTTTGCTTTGAATGTAGAGTCCTCATATAGAAGTTGATGCACCTTCCTATGTTGACACCCACACAAACTATGTTGTCTAAAATCTTAAGTTGCATAAGGCCCTTTATTGCATCCTTATCTGTAAATTATAATAGCTTATGTGGCCAAGTCTCGCATGATATAATATCTTCTCATTCTTTTTATTTCATCGACATATATGTATTTAGTTAATGATACACGCATAGATTCCAACATTCATCCCTCTATAAGTAGGGGAGATGTGGGCTTGAGATTGCAATATACCTTCACATCATTAGGCCTAAAGACCATATAATTTTCTAAAGATGTGAGATAGGATACTAATAATAGGTCTTTCTTTATTCTAGACACATGATAGACATTTTGAAGTTACACTTAACGTAGATTGAAGTAAGGAGCAACTAAAGTGTTACTATTATAGGTGCTAAGCATTTTGGAGTCATTTGTTGTCTGTATGTCCTTGTCTCCCTTATAGTTGGTCCTGCTTTTAACCATGTTCTTATCTTGTGTCATGTGGTTTGAGTAATCGAAATCCATAATCAAATCATATTGATAGTTGATAGACTCATTGCTCATCATGATAAAATAGTTGATGTACTCATTGCTCATCATGAAAAGAGTGGTTTCCTTGGCTCCTTGACACATGGTGTAGCTACTTCTACATTGAGTGCCATATTGCTTTGTTCTACTGCAAACAATGCATGAAAGTCCAATTCTTGTTCACCATCATTATTTATAAAAATGGCTACATTACCTTTCGCAAGAGTAGATTTGCAATCTCGAGCAAAGCGCTCTTTATTTCCATATTAATATCATCAATCATCTTAACGCATATATTTCATTTCTTGCAGCTCACCTCAAACTTGATGTGCTCACTCTCAAGCTAAACCTTTTCTAGGTTGTCCTTGTTGCCACTTTAGCTTATTGATTATTCATCGCCATTATGCCTTCTCACATCCTTACCTTGGCCTTGAGGAGTTGATCTTTTTATAAAAGAACCTTTTTTTCCTTCTTTATCCAGACCTTAGACATTTGTTTATTTAAGTCTTTTTGGTTTATCTAGATACTTTATGATTCTATTAAAAAGGGTTGAGTTAGTCAACCTTGAATTGCAATTATGAGGTCACCATATTTGGGGTCCAAGTCTCGAATAATAATTCATTGCATTATAGCCTCATTAATTGCACTATGAGAGAGTATCTTCTGAATTTTTCTACATGAAGATCTAATTTTACAAAGTATTGACTCACTGTCATGTCTACTTTGATGGATATGAGCTTATTCTCCAATTAGTATAACTTAGCTCCATTTTTCTTTGCAAAGAGTGTTTCTAAGATATCCCAAACTTTTTTTGACGTCTTGTAATCCTTGATTTGATGTAGGTACTCATCTTTTATAGTGATACCGAGAGCATGCATAGTCTTTTCTACCTTGATCGCCCATTTCTTTTCCTCATTTAGATCTATTGGCATTCTCTTCTTATCATCGATAACTATACACCACAAAACTTACCCCTTCAAATAGTACTTAAAACACATACTATGATTATTCCTATTGAGATCCTCGTGTTAGCTACCTGAGAACGAAAGACCTACCATAATAACTTAACAACCACTCTACACATGACAAAGAAGAATCATCCTAGAACAATAAATCTCACATTCTTTGAGTATTTCAGTAGAGTCTCCCATGTATTTTGACCCTCAACCATGTACATAGAATGAGTGCTAGCTCAAACAAGGTAATGAAAACCTTGCTCTGATAGCAGTTGTTGAAAAGGGTTGACCAAGTGGTATATTAGAAATGATAGTTTCATAACAAACCTTCAAAGCGGATCTAGAAAGAAGAGTGTTAGAATGTATAAAGTTTTGATGATAACAAATCCAAGTGTTGTTGTTGTTGCTCCAAACAGGCTTTCCAAACAGGACCTTACTGCTGTTCTCAATGTATTAAAACTGCTTGACTAATGGTTTATCAAGAACAGGTACTCAAGTCAGCAATGTAAGAACACCATGAGGAACAGGCTCTGTAAGGTGTTTTGAAGCATATCCTGAGAAGTGTTTGAAACATAAGATATGTGCAGCTGTGACAAACAGGTTCCGTGCGGTGTTTGAAGCATATTCTGTGAAGTGTTTGCAGCAAAGTCGTTCTACAAGATGACTAGTGGTTACAACAAGATGTCTTGATTTGATTTGGTTTTATATTTTTAGACTCTTGTTAATATGCCAATTAGAAAGTTTTAATTTACCACTCACTGGAAACGGTTTTGCTTTTCGGAAAATATTTCGGATCACCCTTCAGAACAACCCTGGAAACAGGGCGATCAGGGTGTTTCCAGAATAAGCTGCGAAAAACTGCTTTGCACGATTTTTATCTTTTGGATTTTGAGCAGCTTCTTCAAAGATTTGCAAGAAAGATTTTTCTATGGAGTATCTTATTCTTTACCCTAAAAAACGGTTATCAAAAATCTTAAGGGATTTGCAAAATCTTTTTGAATAAAAAGAATATCCAATTTTTAGCAAGTGGATAAGGTAGTTGAGAAAAACATGGGCTAGCTGCTGAAGAACACCGCCTTATGCACGCAGTTCAAGAAGTGTTTTCAGCTCATGTCACCTTACCCCTTGTAGCTAAAGGATTCTATTTTCTCTAGGATTTTAGTTTCCAAAAATTTCAGAAATAGTTTTTCCATCCCTTGTGGGTAAAGGATTCTATATTCTTCAGAATTTTTTAGTTTCCAAAAATTTGATGAATTGTGTTCCAAGCACTATAAAAGGCGGCTTCTTACAATCTTGGACACATCGGTTTTCAGAGAGAAAAAATCTGAGTTCATGAGCTAAAACGTTTGAAAAGAAAACCGAGCCTTGTGAGTGAATTAATTGAGCTTTCAAAGTTGGCATACTAGGACTTCATTGTACCCTATATTAGCTTAGTTGAGAAGCATTGTAATAGGGTGTTTTTGCTTTACATTCTTCTTTCACAAGAGTGAGTAGAGTGTGTGTCCAAATCAAGGGAATTTTGTACGTGGGGTAACTTGTCTTAGGGAAGACAGGTAACGTGTGTTACAAGTTGTAACAAGGTGTGTTACTATTGTAACGTGATTAGCCCGTTTAGTGAAGTGTTTAAATCCTACACGAGGTAGGTCGTGGTTTTTAACCTCAGTTGGGCTAGAGGTGTTTTCCACGTAAAAATCCTGTGTCCATTATTTCCGCATTCAATTTTGTTGGATTTTCGCTTCTGCTTATCTCAGAAACAACCTGTGCGAACAGGGTCTAAGACTGTTTGTCAGCAACTTGCGAAAATCGACACCACAATTCACCCCCCTCTTGTGGTTGTGTACTCTCTAATTCAACAAGTGGTATCAGAGCAGGTTCTCCTTTGAAAAGCTAACACCTTTGAGAGATCCTTGAAGATGAGTACTCCACAAGGCATGCTTGAAGGTCAATCCATAACTCGTCCACCATACTTTAATGGCCAACACTATAGTTGGTGGAAGAATAGGATGGAAAACTACATCCAAGTCGAGGACTATGAGTTGTGGATGCTCATCAAGCATGGACCACTCATCCCTAAGAAAACAACTGAAGATGGAAAGTCAATCCCCAAGGAGCCTAAGGAGTTCAATGCTGAAGATTACAAGATGATGGAGAAGAATGCCAAGGCCAAGAAACTCCTATATTTTGGCCTAGGTCCTGATGAATATACTCGCATATCTGAATGTGAGTCGGCCAAAGAAATCTGGGATGCTTTGCAAGTAGCTCACGAAGGGACCAATCAAGTAAAGCAATCTCGGATTGAATTGCTTATGAGAAAGTATGAGCTGTTCGAGATGGGTGATCGGGAAAGTGTGATGGACATGTACACTCGCTTCACTCACATAACGAATGAGTTGAAATCCTTGGGAAAATCCTTCACCATCGAAGAATTGGTAAGGAAGATCCTAAGAATCTTACCTCATTCTTGGGAAGCGAAAGTAACGGCCATCCAAGAAGCTAAGGACATGAACAAGATCACCCTAGATGAGCTGATTGGTAACCTCCAAACATATGAACTTAGGAAATATTCTCAACAGAAAGATGAGACAAAGAGAGAACGAGGTCTTGCACTAAAGGCCTTAGAAGATGATTCTGATTCTGAGGAGGAGGAGATTGCCATGATGACTCAAAAATTTAAGAAGTTCTTCAAGAAAGTCAAAGAAAACATCAAAAGGAAGGACTTCGGCAAAGCCAGGAACACCCCTCGGGAACAGTTCACTGGGTGTTTCAAGTGTGGTAAGCTGGACCACATTGTGAGAAACTGCCCACTGCACAAGGAAGAATAAGAACCCGAACACCCCAGAAAACAGGGGAGCAAATAGGGTGTAAGCAGCTCAGCGAAAAGATTCTCAAAAGCTATGCTCACGGCCTGGGGAGATTCAAGTGAGGATGAGGAAGGGTCTGAAGCTGGGGAAGCTGATGTAGCACTCATGGCAAGGAGTGACACTGATTCAGATGATGGGTCAACGGATAGTCTCACTCAACTCAAGAACAAGGTACGTGGTCTAAATAAATCAACTCTTGAGAAATTAGTGTACAATATAATGGATATATGTGCGGAATTAAAAGGGGATGTTCGAGATTTAGAACTTGAAAATGAAATCCTTAAATTAGAAAAGCTTGAAGTTGACAAAGAGACTCTTGCCTTGCATGAAAACATCAATGTGCTTAAAGAAACTCTACTCATGAAAGAAGAGACTTGTTCCACTAAACTGACTGAGCTAGAAAAAGAATCTCTTGACTTAAAAGGTAAGGTCGAGTCTTTGCTGGAAGAAAACAGAAACTTGCTTGGAAAAATAAAACACTTAGAATCAGACCTTGCCACAAACAAGCTCTGGAACAGGTCCTCAAGGGCGTTGGAATGGCTAAACACTCATCATAGTCAAAATAGAAGAGGACTAGGTTTTGTGCCTAAGATGACCTACCCAGTGAATAACAAATATGTGGGATTACCTGAAAATATTGTTTGTTTTCATTGTGGTAAAACGGGGCATTATCGATATGCTTGTCCTATAAGAAAGTATGCCATTAAAAAGAACTCAGTGCATGTAAAACAAATGTGGGTTAGGAAAGATGAGATTTACACGTCTAAAGGAATGGGACCCAAGTGGATCTGGGTTCCCAAAACTAACCCTTGATTTGTTTTGCAGGCTGAAGTGAGAGAGAACAACCAAGCAAACAACCAAGCAAACAGTGCAGGAAACAGTTTAGGGAACAGGCAGCTGTGGTATGTTGACAGTGGGTGTTCGAGGCATATGACTGGTGAAAAATCCAATTTTCTCTCACTTACAGCATCAGAAGGAGGGAGTGTGGCATTTGGAAACGGCAAATCTGGGACAATTGTCGGTATAGGTAAGATAGGTGAGTCACTCTCCCATTCAATTGACAATGTTTATTTTATGGATGGTTTAAAACACAACTTGCTAAGTGTGTCCCAACTGTGTGACAAAGACAACCTAGTAGTGTTCTCTCCAACACGTTGCTTGGTTGTAAACATGAACACAGGAGATGTTGTGTTGAGGGGGAAGCGACACAAAAATGTTTATAAAGTGTGTATTTCTACTCTTCCCCAAAATAATTTGACTTGTTTGAGTGCCTTAAAAGATGATGTTATGCTTTGGCACAAAAGACTAGGTCATGCAAGCCACTCTCTTTTGAACAAACTTGTAACCAAAGATTTAGTAGTTGGCTTACCTTCCATCAAATTCAATGATGACAAGGTATGTGATGCATGTGCCAAAGGCAAACAAGTCAAAAATTCATTTAAGTCTAAAAAGTGTATAAGCACTACTCGACCCCTTGAATTAATACATATGGATCTATGTGGTCCAATGAGGATCATGAGCCGAGGTGGCAAGAGGTATGTGCTTGTGATAGTGGATGACTACTCTCGTTTCACTTGGACTTTGTTTTTGGCTTCTAAAGATGAAACTTTTAAAAAATTTCTTGCTTTCATTAAAAAGACTGAAAAGAGGGTAGGACACTCTTTTGGTATGCATAAGGTCTGACCATGGTACAGAATTTGAAAATTCGAGCTTTATTGACTATTGTAATGAGCATGGTGCTGATCACAATTTTTCAGCTCCAAGAACACCCCAACAGAACGGGGTGGTAGAGCGCAAAAATCGTACTCTAGAGGACATGACTAGAACAATGCTTGTTGCTAGTGGTCTTCCTAGAAATTTTTGGGCTGAAGCTTTAAACACATCATGTTACATTATAAATAGATGCATGATTAGACCTGTTCTTAACAAAACTCCTTATGAGATCCTCAAAGGAAGAAAACCAAATATTTTGCATTTGAGAGTTTTTGGGTGTAAATGTTTTGTGCATAATAATGGAAAGGATGCCTTAGGAAAATTTGATCCAAGGAGTGACGAGGCAATATTCCTCGGTTACTCCTCACATAGTAAGGCATACAAAGTGTTTAATAAGAGAACCTTGTGTGTTGAAGAAAGTGTGCATGTGTTTTTTGATGAAACTAACTCTCTAAGTGAGAATGATGCACAGGAGGAAGACCTCGAACTAGGTCTTGTTAAAAAAGACATACTGCTTCAAGATGAACCAGGTAAGGATCAACCTGAGAGATTAAGGCCTGAAGCTGTTCTTCAAGAAGGTAGGCAGGGTGTGAACCAAACAGGGGGAAACAAGGTGGAACCCTACTCGGGACAACATCAGCCGAACCCTTCTGAGATAATTTCAGGAACAGGCTCCCAAGCAGGCTTGGGAACAGGACCTGAACTTGTTTTGCCAAGTGTTCCAGCTAGGATGGAGAGCATATCTGTGAACCCACTTTCACCACGATCATGGAAATACCAAAGTTCACATCCTCTTGATCAAATTTTGTCTGATATTAATGCAGGAGTTCAAACTAGATCTAGGCTTAAAAATTTCTGTGCTTTCTATGCTTTTCTCTCAAAAATTGAGCCTAAGAATATTAATGAAGCTCTTGCAGATTCAGATTGGGTCACAGCCATGCAAGAAGAACTCCATCAGTTCGAAAGAAACAAGGTATGGCACCTTGTGCCACGGCCAGAGGATAGAACAATCATTGGAACCAAGTGGGTGTTCCGTAACAAGCTAGATGAGTGCGGAACAGTCACTAGGAACAAGGCCCGGCTGGTGGTTCAAGGCTACAACCAAGAAGAAGGAATTGATTATGAAGAGACTTTTGCACCTGTTGCAAGGATGGAAGCCATTCGAATCTTGATAGCTTTTGCAGCCCACATGGAGATCAAGTTATATCAAATGGATGTTAAAAGTGCGTTTCTAAATGGGTACCTTAAAGAGGAAGTGTATGTCAAACAACCCCCTGGTTTTGAAAGTAATGAATTTCCTAACTATGTTTTCAAACTTGACAAAGCACTTTATGGTTTAAAACAAGCCCCTAGAGCTTGGTATGAGCGGTTGTCAAGCTTTTTATTAGAAAATGGTTTTACAAGAGGCAAGGTAGACAATACCTTGTTTCTAAAATCTAAGGGGGAACATTTGTTGATTGTCCAAGTATATGTCGATGACATCATATTTGGTGCAACTCATCATGAATTGTGCAATGAATTTTCAAAAATGATGAGGAGTGAGTTTGAAATGAGCATGATGGGTGAGCTTAATTTCTTTTTAGGCTTGCAAATCAAGCAAACTTCAAACGGCACCATGATCCATCAATAAAAGTATATTAAGGAATTACTTAAGCGTTTTGGGATGGAGTCAGCCAAGCCCATTGATACTCCCATCTCTCCTTCAACTAGGTTGATAATGGATGATGGTAGTCCCTCAGTTGAGGAGAAATCCTATAGGGGCATGATAGGGTCACTCTTATATCTAACTGCTAGTAGACTTGACATTGTTTTTAGTGTTGATCTATGTGCGTGTTTTCAGTCAAACCCTGAAGAAACTCATCTAAAGGCTGTTAAAAGGATTTTTAGGTACTTAAGACATACACCTGATCTAGCCTTATGGTATACTAAAGGTTGCAACTTTGATCTTGTTGGGTATGCTGATGCTGATTACGCAGGTTTCTTGGTTGATAGGAAAAGCACCTCAGGTATGGCTCACTTTCTTGGACCTTGTTTGGTATCTTGGGCAACCAAGAAACAACTCTCTGTTGCCTTGTCCACAACAGAAGTTGAGTATGCGGCAGTTGCATCTTGTTGTGCTCAGTTATTATGGATAAGACAACAACTCAAGGACTTTTGTGTTGACATAGGATGCATTCCTATTTATTGTGACAATACAAGTGCAATTAACATTGCCAAAAATCCATGTCAACACAAAAGAACAAAACATATTGACATTCGTCATCATTTCTTGAGAGACAATGTTGAAAAGGGAGTGATCTCAATAAATTTTTGTGCCACTGAAAATCAAATTGCTGATATATTCACAAAGGCATTGAGTAGAGAACAATTTGAAAGGAATAGACTCGAACTAGGCTTAATTAGAACAACCTGACCGACCTATTCTCTCTCCCTGTTTGCAAAATTTAAAAGTGACGGGTACAACATGTTAAATTTTTGTTTGCAATCAACTTGTGTGCTATGTTTAGCATATGTGAGGTTTGCAACTTGCTGACACTCGTTGAGGTCTAATGAGATTACCCTTGTTGTCCAATGTTACCGAGCAAGTAACCTCAAGAACAAGCATCAGAAACAGGTACGCCTCTTGTTTGTCAAATGTGTGCAACAAATTGAAAACTGCTAATCTCTTCCCGAGGCGTGCGCAATAAATGCTAAAGTCCGTTGCAAAAACGGGCAAAATCTTTTAAAGATTTCGCACGTCTCTCTCTCCCTTTAAAGCTCTTGCTCAATCTCTCACCTCCACCGAAACTCTCTTGCTTTGAAACTCTGTTCAAGAAACCCTAATCTCTCTCCTTCCTCTGAAAAATGGCGTTCCCCATTAGCTTCGAGAGCTCCTCGACCTTGACCCAGGGCAACCAGACACAGGGCACAGCCTTGCAAACAGCCACAGCCCTGTTTGCACCTACACAATTTCTGACGGCCCTCATGGAAGGTAAAAATACTGAACCTCCTCGATCCATTGCCTATAAACCTTTTGGGTTTTTGAAAAGTATCGACCTTAGAACAGTGAATTTGAAATTGGAAGACATCCCGTACAAATTTGGGTGGGAATTGATTTTGTTTGGTGAAACGAGCGCATGTCAACCCCAAGAACTTGTTGGGGCATCTGAAAGAGAAATTGGGGCTTTAGATGAACTCTTTCTGTTGGACCATGGGTTAGATGACATCAATTCATTTGGGCTGTTTCTTGAGCAGGAAACAGAGTCAAAAACAGGGCCTGAAGTTTTTAAGGATGACCTAGGGGAGGATTTGTCAAAAAAAACAAAAGGGGAAGTAGTGGTCAAATGGAGGAGTCCCCTGTTAAGCTTGCACAAGCCACACCGGTAACACAAACCGGTGAGAAACACAAAAGGTACAAAATTGTGGCTAGGCGTGCTAGAGTACCAAGAACACGACCACCATCAAGGCCTAAAAGCGGCCAGACTGAAGCGCCCTCAAAAAGTGAACCCCCTGTCAAACCAAAACCACAAATCCCCTCTTCGGCCAAACCCACAAATAGACCCACAAGAAAATCAGCCCGAATAGCTTTTCACTCTACTCCTCGTCCTGCCAAACAGTCAGCCCCTGTTGTTGAGGAGATTGATTCCTCCTCTGAGCCTTCATCAGATAGCGACACTGAGAACACTGCCTTCAAATAGGGCACGCCCGTGTTCTCAGAGTCCTCAGAGGATAAGCCTCTTCCTATATCAAAACCATCACCCCTCAAAACTCCCAAGAGAAAAGCTTCCCTCAAACATGCCTCCACTCAAGACCCTCCTACTGAGCCCCAACCTAAACGAGCTAAGAAATCTACCCCGTCTGCAATCTCAGCCACACTGACCCAATTGATTCAGAGACGGGTTGTCAGGGGTAAAATTATAAAGGTCAAATATTTTGAGGAACAGGGACTGGGGGTGTTTCTGCACAAGCTGCATACACAGGGGTGGTATGAGTTGTTTACAAACACCCAGCTGGGGTGTTCTGTACATGAGTTGGCAGAGTTCTATGCCAACTGCACTGTCACCGAAGGAGTGGTGACAAGTATTGTTAATGGGAAGCAGCTTCGCTTTGATGCGAAGATATTAGGGGACATTCTGGGGATTCCCTCCACAGGCTTTGATATATATGTGAGGGAAGACAAGACTATTCTAGGGACAGCCAGGCTGCTGGAACTCGCCCAGAAATTTAGCCAGCAACCAAGCCTGCAAACACCCAAGTCTGTGAAGAAAGGGGACATGACATCGCTCCATCAATTGCTATTTTGGTGTATCATCAAGAATGTCATCCCCAGAGGCCAGGGTCGAAATCTTGCTGATGCCATGGATCAGTGTTTGATGGATCTGATGGACACGGAAGTGCAAATTAACCTTCCTGCCATCATGATTCGACATATTGCAAGAATTGCAAACACCTCTAGGGAACATGATCTGGGATACGGCTTCTTTCTGACTAGTGTGTTTGAGCACTTTGGGGTGACACTGCAGAAGAAGGTGGGCGCTCAGTTCATTGATGAGATCGGGAGTAACACCCTTATGGGGTGTGGGTATGCTTTGATTGAAGGATCCGCCTCAGAATAGGGGACCAGAACACCCCATCCTCCTATTCCTGGCAGTTCCTCAACCAAGCTTGAGGCTGCTTTGGAAAAAAACTCTTGCCTCAGTAATGAGCTTAACGCTGTAAAGGCTGCCCTGGACGAGGAAAAAGCTCTAAATGCAAAACGCCATGCAGATCTCCTTGCCCTTCTCTCTTCACTTTCAGCAAAATTTTCTCCTTCTGCTCCTTGAACACCCCTCATGAGCTGTTCCCATCTGTTGTTCTCATAGCCTGTTCTCACTTCTCTTGGTGAATCAGTTTGTACTCTGTTGCACTCTTTTGATGAATGACAGGATATCTTGTTTTTGATTGGCTTTGCTTGCTTGCTTTTTGTTGTGAATTGCTTGTGTGTGACTAGGATGGCCAATCTCATTACCGTACCAAAACACTTGAGTGTATCGCCTGTTGACTTTCCTCCATTACCCAAGTGGTGGTGATAGCAAACACCCTCTGTTTGACTGTTCGCTCCTACTTTTTAATGATGCTAAAAGGGGGAAGATAGGTTGACCAATATTGTTTTAGTTCTGCCATGGACGAGTTAATTTTCTTACAATCTTTTCGATACTAACTGCTTTATGTGAATTTGAATAATTGGTACAAATCACTTAAATTGCCCTTAAAAGTCAATATGGTCACTTGGTTTGTCATCATCAAAAAGGGGGAATTTGTTAGAATGTATAAAGTTTTGATGATAACAAATCCAAGTGTTGTTGTTGTTGCTCCAAACAGGCTTTCCAAACAGGACCTTACTGCTGTTCTCAATGTATTAAAACTGCTTGACTAATGGTTTATCAAGAACAGGTACTCAAGTCAGCAATGTAAGAACACCTGTGAGGAACAGGCTTCTGTGAGGTGTTTTGAAGCATATCCTGAGAAGTGTTTGAAACATAAGATATGTGCAGCTGTGACAAACAGGTTCCGTGCGGTGTTTGAAGCATATTCTGTGAAGTGTTTGCAGCAAAGTCGTTCTACAAGATGACTAGTGGTTACAACAAGATGTCTTGATTTGATTTGGTTTTATATTTTTAGACTCTTGTTAATATGCCAATTAGAAAGTTTTAATTTACCACTCACTGGAAACGGTTTTGCTTTTCGGAAAATATTTCGGATCACCCTTCAGAACAACCCTGGAAACAGGGCGATCAGGGTGTTTCCAGAATAAGCTGCGAAAAACTGCTTTGCACGATTTTTATCTTTTGGATTTTGAGCAGCTTCTTCAAAGATTTGCAAGAAAGATTTTTCTATGGAGTATCTTATTCTTTACCCTAAAAAACGGTTATCAAAAATCTTAAGGGATTTGCAAAATCTTTTTGAATAAAAAGAATATCCAATTTTTGCAAGTGGATAAGGTAGTTGAGAAAAACATGGGCTAGCTGCTGAAGAACACCGCCTTATGCACGCAGTTCAGGAAGTGTTTTCAGCTCATGTCACCTTACCCCTTGTAGCTAAAGGATTCTATTTTCTCTAGGATTTTAGTTTCCAAAAATTTCAGAAATAGTTTTTCCATCCCTTGTGGGTAAAGGATTCTATATTCTTCAGATTTTTTAGTTTCCAAAAATTTGATGAATTGTTTTCCAAGCACTATAAAAGGCGGCTTCTTACAATCTTGGAGACATCGGTTTTCAGAGAGAAAAAATCTGAGTTCATGAGCTAAAACGTTTGAAAAGAAAACCGAGCCTTGTGAGTGAATTAATTGAGCTTTCAAAGTTGGCATACTAGGACTTCATTGTACCCTATATTAGCTTAGTTGAGAAGCATTGTAATAGGGTGTTTTTTCTTTACATTCTTCTTTCACAAGAGTGAGTAGAGTGTGTGTCCAAATCAAGGGAATTTTGGACGTGGGGTAACTTGTCTTAGGGAAGACAGGTTACGTGTGTTACAAGTTGTAACAAGGTGTGTTACTATTGTAACGTGATTAGCCCGTTTAGTGAAGTGTTTAAATCCTACACGAGGTAGGTCGTGGTTTTTAACCTCAGTTGGGCTAGAGGTGTTTTCCACGTAAAAATCCTGTGTCCATTATTTCCGCATTCAATTTTGTTGGATTTTTGCTTCTGCTTATCTCAGAAACAACCTATGCGAACAGGCTTTAAGACTGTTTGTCAGCAACTTGAGAAAATCGGACACCACAATTCACCCCCCTCTTGTGGTTGTGTACTCTCTAATTCAACAAAGAGGATAAATTTACAAGACTTATGTATACACCTAAGTATATGTGGAATACGTTTACTTGATCGCTACCCCCTTTGTATGTAGTATGCCTCACTTTTTGTGTATGCCTAAGCTATACTTGCTCATGTTTATAGACTCTTCGTAACCTTAAAGTGTGATGGAGATTAAGATAAGTTGTAAAATCCTACAAGGCCTCTAATTTCATGTCGTGGGTAACTGCTGGGATTATTACAGAGGTTAGAACAATGTCTACGACCTAAAATATCTTGGATAAAATTAGTATAGAGAATCATTACTCTAGAATTTTCCTAGTTAATATCTTTACTCAAGGACTTGGCTAGATATTTTCTTTCTTCCATATATAAAGCTTATCTAAATAATTCTTCTAGTAAAAAATGGGAGACAATTTTTTCTTTTCAACACAACTAAGTTTCAATATCTTTCTCAAATAATTTTCTTATTCACATATGATTTTTAATTGTATTGGAACTTTCAAGAATCAAGAGGTTTTCGTTGTTATTTTCTTGATCATAACTTGTCTTCTTTTTTCTATGCTAAGAGCACAAGCAAGTTGATCTACGGAGAAGATTAAGAGCCTATCATTTTATTATGTCGAACAACCCCTTTCTTATTATTCTTCCAATTTGTGGGATACAATGAAATTATGAAGACCTTATTGATGGTTCACATTAGTCCACCCATTTAGGCCACTTCATGTTATGTAGTATTGCAAATTTAGCTAGAGATTTTTTAACTCCTTTTTTTTCTTTTTTTAGATGATACTAAGAGATTACCATTTGCTCTGTTTTAGTTTTTCCTCCTTTTTCCTAATCAGGCATTGCTGTTTGATTATACAATGAGAAGTTATAAAAAATCAAAAAATCAAATTGATTAATTCAGGTTAAAGGTACAATTTTCAACAATGTTTTATTCATTTTCTACCATATATTGTCCTTTTTGGTCAAAATATGTTGTTGTTGTTGTGGATCATAATTAAAGCAACATGGACATGTATAATGTCCAATACATTTTTAGTGTATTCAATTACATTTTGAATGTATAATTTTAAAATACTACAAATTTACATTTGGTCTGTTGAGTTTATAAACAATAATTTTTGGGACCTATCAAAGTTAAAAATAATGTACAAGTCATCCACATTTGAAGAAATAGATTTACCGATTCTTAAATGACCAAAATGTCCTTTTTTATTTACCCTTAACAAGCAGCAGCAACAATAACAATAATGACGATGACAATGACAACAATAATAGTAACAATAACAAAATAGTAATAACAATAAGAATAATAATAAAGAGAAAAAAGAAAACCAAACCTATTATTGTTATTATTACTGTTGTTGTTATTGTTGTTGTTGTTGTTAATGTTGTTGTTAGTAATTTCATAGGTCCCAAAGGTTATCGTGCAAAAACTTGATGGACCAAATATAAAATTTTCTATATTTTACTCATGCTTTATTTTACTATGATTATGTTATCACTGTAATTAACTAGACTATGCTCTCATCATTTTTACATGTAATAACATTACCCAGCTACTATAAATACAAAATAAATATTTTTTCAAGAAACACAATGTAGATCTTCTTTTTAAAATATTTCCAATTCTTATCTTATCTCGTGCCTTGCGCTTCCAAAAAAATTCTCAAATTTACTCTTATCCTTTTCTCTTTACTGGGTTTCTCCATCCCCTTTGTGAAATGGTATATAGACCCCATAGGCACTATATTTTTGACAATACTATACAAAGAATCATCTCATCCAAAAGTATAAGAATGCTCGATAATAGTTTCGTACCCGAACACCACTTATAAATACACTTAGTGCATGCTTGAATCTTAAATCTGACATGGGCACTAATAAGATTCAAATTTGAGACCTCATTATAAAAACTACTTTGATGTAGTAGATGAATTTTAAGCTCAAAATTATTATCTCTACTACATAAAAATATGCATATAAAGTTTTGTCCTTTACTGTTGTTATTACATGTATCTGTTTTGTGACACTTTGTGGAATTTATTAATTATTTTGTAATGCAATTATTCTATAAATTGTTTTTCGTTTAGTCCACATGTATTGTGTGCAAAATCAAAACTAGTATATATTTAAGGCAAGTAACTCCTTGCAAATAAATTACTAAATGTCAGGCATACTAGATTTGATATTCTTCTGACACTATTAGGAGCTCCTGAAAAGTGAGAATCGATTTGATTTAATAATTCAATAAAAAAGAGCATTTTAGGCAATTAAATGCTTGGTTCTTAAAGAGTTCTACCATAGGAGTTACAACCTTAGGAATGATCAACTATCCTTCAATAGTCTCCTAGTATGTTGTTAGGGAAAAAGTTTCAATATTTATAAACCCCAAGTGCAAGATGTATCATTAAGTACTCGGGGTGTCGTCCGTAGAGAGTTGAGTTTTCAAGTACCAGAGCTAACTAAAGCGTCTCAAGCTAGGCAACACTGAAGGGATAGAAAATAGAACTAAACTACTAAAGTAAAAATAAAAGGAGTATGATTAGACGTAAGATAGACCAAGTAATCAAGTTAAGCCCAAACCTTTCCCAGTTATGTTAGCATTCAGAGTTGATCAGTTGCATCGTTGAGGCCACCTAAGCCCTCTCTCAAGGGTTAATAGGCTAATCTAGTTGCTCTGACCACCTATTTTCATGGGATTAGATCAACTAAATCACTAGGTTAACAACCCTTGACCTAGCTAGCGACGAGACCATTTTCATGTTCTAATCCCAACTATTCTCTCTACCCACATTAGACAATTAACCTCACCTTCCAGCATAAGTCAATTGCTCCAAAACATGAATGAAAGCTCTTTCAACCATTTCATCGAACACATGGTGGGCGTGAGAGAAAACCTTAAATTCTAGCATGAATAAGAGGGGCAAAGGTCTAACAAGAATTAATTGGCCATCACAAGGCTAATCACAATCCAAATTCACAACTATAATCTATAAACATTAGAAAAGCATATAAACCAAAACATGGACATAAACATACAAAATAAAGAGAGGAAGAGAAGAGAAAACTTATGCTGATTGAATAAACTTTAGAATCCACCAGTTTGAATCCAAACAACCAGAGACAAATCCTAATCTAATTCTCTAATGGGATTTTTATTAGCTAATCCTAACCTAAAAACTCCCAATAAGTCACTAAAGGAGAGCCCCCGGGAGGTCCCGAACAAAAACGCCGAAGGAGGCTTAAATAGAAAATCAAGCGAGCGGGTGACAGGAGAGGAGCACGACTGTGCCAAGTGGCACGGCCCCACCATGCCAGGGTGGCACGATCGTGCCATTTTTCTGGCACAATGGTTCGGCCCCCCTGTCTTCATTCCTTTTCGTGGTACTTGCTTCATTTGAACTTATTTCCGATAAAACATAAATAAAATAAGTAAAAATCTTAAAGATTAAGTTATTATACGAGCTAAAAGTGGGTGAAAGAGGCACGTAAAATATGACAATTTATCGCCTAACAAATCCCCCACACCTATCTTTTGCTCGTCCTTAAGCAAAACAAAAGAAAAACTAACTTAGGAACCTAACTCACTTTCGTAGGAATCATGGTTGCATTTAGCGTATGCAACAAGCCCTTTGAACCCCTTGGTTCCCCCAAGTGGAAGAGTAAGGTCTCATAAGGGTTTACAGAAGGTATACCTACAAAATCTTGAAAAAGGAAAATAAGTGGAAAAGGAGAAAGGAAAACAAAGAAAACAAAACAGATATACAAACAGGGCATAAATATCTATATAAGGGGAAGGTTGTACACATTCTAACCAACTAAATCACCAATGCAATGAAGATATTAGCCTGTATATAAACAGAGTGTACACATCAAGACTCTCTATTCCCATACATGACATCAAAGTAGCAACTTTTCACCCCGTTGTGCATTAAAACCTGAAGTCCATCCTGGTGCTTGGTGTGCAGGTGTATCATTATCTTAGGACTCAGGCTTATCAGAATCAACTCAATCCCACTTGACTAACACATGCCACATTATTGACTTGTTAACACAAGAAGCAACCTTTCCCAATAGCAGTATTGCCTCAAAGGATAACACCCAGTAGTAGTATTGCCTCAAAGGGTAACGCCCAGTGGCGCATGTCTCAAAGGGATACTTATCATTCCTTGTTTTATGTTTTTCCTTTTCTCTCTTTTTTTTCATTTTTTTGAATGCGGACAAATATTAAAGTAATCGTGCCAAAAACAGGTGGGAGAGTTAATCACGGAAGACTAAGACCCTAAGGTAATGATGATGGTATAGATAAGGATAGGATTATACATCGACAATGAACAATTGGGGTTAGAATTAGGGCCCAGAATGACACGTTGAGGACGAAGATCTATCATGCACATCACATTCCTATACAAGCTAATAGTCAAAGTACAGAGGATTTAAGCTAATTAGAATAGTACAAAGCTTCCCAAAGCCAAAAGAAAAACTATACAAAAGTGAAAAATTTTCACAAAAATATGGATAGGGTATATGACTTCCCACCCCCACACCTAAATCTTACAATGTGCTCATTGGGAGCCAAGGAGTCATAACCACCAACAAAACACATATATATAAGAAATCCACAAAAATAACTATAAAAAGCAAAATATAAATAAGGAAGGGCACAACCTATATATACAAAATAAAAATAAAGAAAGAGAAAAGAGAGAACGAATTTACTAGGTTAGGTGCTGGGTGCACCTAAACTACCACCTCCTCAAGATGGTGCAATGGGAGGTTGAAGAAGAATTAGCCACTCCTCTTCATCTCAGGATCCAAGCTACCATAGTTGATGCCGTCAAAGCTCGTATGAGCTTATCAAACACCTGAGCATGCAACTGAAATGAATGGAAATAAGAGCACTTAAACATGAATCTTAAAATAATGGTAAGCGCTCTCTGAAATTTATCAAATGCCCTTGAACAGTCCTTGGAGTGATCGAATGCAAAGGTCAACAAGACTTTTGTAGGCATGGTTTTGAGGGATAATCTACAAGGGTCAAGGGAGGGGTCATACCCTCTAAAGTTACCTAGAGACTCCAAACAGTCAACCACATTTTCCTCAAGCATATCATGATAATCAGCGGGCAACATATTACGATACTCAGGGGGAGGGGAGGGTAGTGAACGGAAAGGGGAAGCATGGAATGTGTCGAGAGGGTTGTGGGATGTATTATCAACAAAATCAAGATTAGCTAGCCCTGCAACCACAACATCTGCACATGAAGTCCCTATGGGAGTTTCATAAAGATCATACTCCTCAATAAAAACGTCGCCTAACTCAGACCAAGTGTCATCCTCATCAACACTAGTGCTTACACTAAGGGTCTCACCTACCTCGAACTTCGTCGACTGAGTTAAAGGGGAAGGTGTATCAAAAAAGGTCATGATAAATGCAGTGTTGTCCCTAAGGGTATTAGGAAAGGATGGAGCAACTGTGAATAAAGTAGTCAAAGGAGGGTCGAGTACTTCCTCTAGTCTGGACTCTGGAGGAGAGAAAGGCACACCATCATCACACAGATTGACATCAAGTCTAGGAGAACTAGAACTAAGGTCAGTCTCAGGTGATAGGTCATACTCCCGCATTTTATTAGCAAACTCAATTTGTTGCTCATTCATTATCTCTATCATATTGCTAAGTCTAGCAAAGCCCTCATCAGAATTATAGTAGCGACAAGAATTACTGGCATAATTAGAACAATGGTAAATTCTCACATAGGAGGAGCATAATCAGGGATGTAAGGGGGTGGGATGTATGAATTAGTGCAACTGATCTCATATTCATAAGTATCCAGGGCCAACCAATCAAGAAAATCCCAAGCTTCATCAACATTTTTAGCACAAAAATCCCAATACTCTAAAAGCGTATGGGTCTCATAATTCACACCCTCATAAACTGTATTCAAAATTTTCCACTTTTTCGAATAAAAATCATGATGACCAAGAAAAGCATGTAATCTATCGTAGTTAATCCAAACAATTCGTGCTCATATTGAGGGAAGTGGGAAGAAGACATTTTTTTCAATTTTTAATTTTTTTTTCAAAATAAAAGCCTAGTCTCAAATGCCCAAGTAAGCTCTAATATTGGAAAGCGCCAACTCCCCAGCAACGGTGCCAAAAACTTACTAGGGAAAAAGGTTTTAATATTCGTAAATCTCAAGTGCAATGTGTATCGTTGAGTAGCCAGGGTGTTGTCCGCAGAGAGTTGGCTTTTCAAGCACCAGGGCAAACTAAAGCATCTCAAGTCAGGAAAAATTAAAGGGATAAAACTAGAACTAAAATACTAAAGCGAAAACAAAAGAGCTTTGATTAGACCTAAGATAACCAAGTAATTAAGTCAAGACCAAATCTTTCCTAGCTATGGTAGCATTCAGAGTTGATCGGTTGCATCATTGAGGCCACCTAAGCCCTCTCTCAAGGGTCAATAGGCTAATCTAGTTGCTCTAACCACCTATTTTCATGGGATCAATTCAACTAAACTACTAGGTTGACAACCCTTGACCTAGCTAGCGATGAGACTATTTTCATGTCCTAATCCCAAATATTCTCTCTGCCCACACTAGACAATCAACCTCACCTTTTAGCATAAGTTAATTACACTAAAACATGAATAAAAGCTCTTTCAAGCATTTTATCGAACACATAGTGGGCGTGAGAGAAAACCTTAAATTCTAGCATGAACAAGGGGGGCAAAGGTCTAACAACAATCAATTGGCCATCACAAGGATAATCACAATCAAAATTCACAACTATAATCTATAAACATTAGAAAAGCATATAAACCAAAACATGAATGTAAACATACAAAAGAAAGAGAGGAAGAGAAAAGAAAACTTATGTTGATTGAATGAACTTCGGAATGCACAAGTTTGAATCCAAACAACCAAAGACAAATCCTAATCTAATTCCCTAATGGGATTTTTATTGGCTAATCCTAACCTAAAAACTCCAAAAAAGTCACTAAAGGAGAGCTCCGGGGAGGTCCCGAAAAAAAATGCCGAAGGAGGTTTAAATAGAAAATCGAGCGAGTGAGCGCCGGGGGACGAGCACGGCCCCACCGTGCTATTTTTCTAGGGCGGTGGTTCGGCCCCTGGTCGTCACTTTCTTGCCTGCTTTTTCGTCTGTCCTTACTCCTTTTCGTGGTACTTGCTCCATTTGAACTTATTTCCTACAAAACGTAAATAAAACAAATAAAAATCCTAAAGATTAAGTTATTGTACGAGCTAAAAGTGGGTGAAAGAGGCACGTAAAATATTACTAACAATACCCCCACACCTACCTTTTGCTCGTCCTCAAGCAAAACAAAAGAAAAACTAATTTAAGAACCTAACCTACTTTCGTAGGAATCACAGTTGTATTTAGCGTATGCAACAAGCCCTTTGAACCCCTTGGTTCCCCCAAGTAGACGAGTAAGGTCTCATAAGGGTTTGCAGAAGTTATACCCATAAAATCTTAAAAAAAAAAAATAAGTGCAAAAGAAGAAAGGAAAGCAAAGAAAACAAAACAGATATACAAACAAGGCATAAATATCTATACAAGGGGAAGACTGTACACATTCTAACCAACTAAATCACTAATACAACGAAGATATTAATCTATATATAAACATAGTGTACACATCAAGACTCTCTACCTATATACATTACATCACAGCACTAACTTTTCACCCCACTGTGTATTAAAACCTGCAATCCATCCCAGTGCTCGGTGTGTAAGTGTATCATTATCTTAGAACTCAGGCTTACCAGAATCGACTCAATCCCACTTGACTAATACATGCTACATTATTGACTTGTTAACACTGGAAGCAAGCTTTCCCAGTAATAGTATTGCTTCAAAGGATAACACCTAGTAGCAGTATTGCCTCAAAGGGTAACACCTAGTAGCGCATGGTTCAACAGGATACTTGTCATTCCTTGTGTTATGTTTTTCTTTTTCTCCCTTTTTTTTCATTTTTTTGAATGCGGACAAATATTAAAGTAACCGTGTCAAAAACAGGTGGGAGAGTCAATCACGGAGGACTAAAACCCTAAGCTAATGATGATGGTATAGATAAGGATAGGATTACACATCGGTAATGAATAATTGGGGTTAGAATTAGGGCCCAGAATAATACGCTGAGGACGAAGATCTATCATGCACATCACATTCCTATACAAGCTAATAGTCAAAGTACAGGGGATTTAAGTTAATCAGAATAGTACGAAGCTTTCCTAAAGCCAGAAAGAAAAACTATACAAAAATGAAAAATTTTCACAAAAATATGCAAAGGGTATACGACTTCCCACCGCCACACCTAAATCTCACAATGTCCTCATTAGGAGCCAAGGAGTCACAACCACCAACAAAACACATATACATACAAAAGGAAGACATCTACAAAAATAACTATAAAAAAGCAAAATATAAATAAGAAAGGGCAAAAGCTATATATACAAAACAAAAATAAAGAGAGAGAAAAGAGGGAAAGAATTTACCAAGTTAGGTGCTGGGTGCACCTAAACTACCACCTTCTCAAGATGGTGCGATGGGAGGTTGAATGAGCATCAGCCACTCCTCCTCATCTCAAGATCTGAGCTACCAAAGCAGGTGCTGTAAAAGCTCGTATGAGCTTATCAATTACCTGAGCATGCAACTCCGATGAATGGGAATAAGAGCACTTAAACATGAATCTTAAAATAATGGTAAGCGCTCTTCGAAATTTATCGAATGCCCTTGAAAAGTCCTTAGACTGATCACATGGTTTTTGCAAGCATGGACTCAGGGGAAAATCTATAAGGGCCAAGGGAGGGTTCGTACCCTCTAAAGGTACCTAAAGACTCCAAACAGTCAACCACATTCCCCTTAAGCATATCATCATAATCAGCGGGTAACATACTACGATACTTAGGGGGAGGGTAGGGTAGTGAGCAGAAAGGGGAAGCATGGAATGTATCAAGAGGGTTGGGAGATATATTATCAACAAAATCAGGATTAGCTGGCCCTACAACCATAACAGCCACACATGAAGTCCCTATGGGAGTTTCATGAAGATCATACTCCTCAATAAAAACGTCGCCTAACTCAGACCAAGTATCATCCTCATCAACACTAGTGCTTACACCAAGGGTCTCACCTGCCTCGAACTCCGTTGACTGAGCTAAAGGGGAAGATGTATCAAAAAAGGTCATGATAAATGCAGTGTTGTCCCTAAGAGTATTAGAAAAGGATGGAGCAACTGTGAGTAAAGTAGTCAAAGGAGGGTCGAGTACTTCCTCTAGTCCGGACTCTGAAGGAGGGAAAGGTGCACCATCATCACACAGATTGACATCAAGTCTAGAAGAACTAGAACTAAGGTCACTCTCAGGTGATAGGTCATCCTTTCGCATTTTATTAGCAAACTCAATTTGTTGCTCATTCATTGTCTCTATCATATTGCTAAGTCTAGCAAAGCTCTCATTAGAAATATAGTAGGGACAAGAATTACTAGCATGATCAGAACAACGGCAAATTTGCACATAGGAGGAGCATAATCAGGGATGCAAGGGGGTGGGATGTATGAATTAGTGCAAGTAATCCCATATTCATAAGTATCCTGAGCCAACCAATCAAGAAAATCCCAAGCTTCATCAACATTTTTAGCACAAAAATTCCAATACTCTAAAAGAGTACGGGTCTTATAATTCACACCCTTATAACTGAATTCAAAATTTCCCACTTTTCCGAATAAAAATCACAATGAGCAAGAAAAGTATGTAAACTACCGTAGTATCTCTAAAACAATTCATGCATATATTGAGGAAAGTGGAAAGAAGACATTTTTTTTTCAATTTTCATTTTTTTTTCAAAATAAAAGCCTAGTCTCGAATGCCCAAGTAAGCTCTAATATTGGAAAGCGCCAACTCCCCGGCAACGGCGCCAAAAAATTATTAGGGAAAAAGGTTTTATTATTTATAAACTCCAAATGCAAGGTGTATTGTTGAGTACTCGGGGTGTCACCCGTAGAGAGTTGGGTTTTCAAGTACCAGAACTAACTAAAGCGCCTCAAACTAGGCAAAACTGAAGGGATAGAAAATAGAATTAAACTATTAAAGCGAAAACAAAAGGACTATGATTAGACCTAAGATAAACCAAGTAATCAAGTCAAGCCCAAACCTTTCCTAGCTATGCTAGCATTCAGAGTTGATCGGTTACATAGTTCAGGCCACCTAAGCCCTATGTCAAGGGTCAATAGGCTAATCTACTTGCTCTAACCACCTATTTCATAGGATTAGTTCAACTGAACTATTAGGTTGACAACCCTTGACCTAGCTAGCGACGAGACTATTTTCATGTCCTAATCCCAACTATTCTCTCTACCTACACTAGACAATCAATCTCACCTTTCAGCATAAGTCAATTGCCCCAAAACACGAATGAAAGCTCTTTCAAACATTTCATCGAACACATAGTGGGCGTGAGAGAAAACCTTAAATTCTAGCATAAACGAGAGGGGCAAAGGTCTAATAACAATTAATTGGCCATCACAAGGCTAATCACAATCAAAATTCACAACTATAATCTATAGACATTACAAAAGCATATAAACCAAAACATGAACATAAACATACAAAATAAAGAAAGGAAGGGAAGAGGAAACTTATGTTTATTGAATGAACTTGAGAATCCATAAGTTTGAATCCAAACAACCAGAGATAAATCCTAATCTAGTTTCCTAATGGGATTTTCATTGGCTAATCCTAACCTAAAAACTCCCAAAAGTCGCCGAAGGAGAGCCCCGGGGGTCCCGAACAAAAACATCGAAGGAGGCTTAAATAGAAAATCGAGCGAGTGAGCGCTGGGGGACGGGCACGACCGTGCCAAGTGGCACGGCCCCACCATGCCAGGGTGGCAGGGCCATGCTATTTTTCTGGCGCGGTGGTTCGGCCCTCTGTCGTCCCTTTCTTGCTTGCTTTCGCTGTTTTTGTCTGTCTTTGCTCCTTTTCGTGGTACTTGCTCGATTTGAACTTATTTCCTACAAAAGGTAAATAAAACAAGTAAAAATCCTAAAGATTAAGTTATTATACGAGCTAAAAGTGGGTGAAAGAGGCACGTAAAATTCGACAATTTATCGCCTAACATATGTCAAAGTGAAAAATTGCTGAGTCGCTCAACCATTTAACTATGAGTGGAAAGACTTAATCCTATGATGCAGTAGTTTGCCCTAATAGCAAATGTTTTGCTCTCTATATCATACTCCTTGAAAATGATCACTATTTATAAAGTTGTTCTCGGCATCTAGGAAGAAATTGAGGATATAGGCAATAATACGATGTTGTGAGGCTGTGCTAAGTTTAACTGTCCAAAAGGAAGTGCCTTTACTCTTACATAGAGCATCACCAATGCAGGGTCTTAAAAGAGAAGGTATCATCTAAAGCGCTTTTACTCTTATAACCCCTTTCAAAGAAGAAAAAGATGAAGATAGTGATTGCAGAAGAATGAGAAAATAGAAGGGAATTCTCAATCTTTGTCCACAATATGCCCATGTAGTTAGATCACCATGGCCTTAGAGGATCTTCTAAAAGGCTAGGAGTGTAAGCGACACTTATATCCCTCGCAAAAGGTCTTGATCGGACAATGCAAGGTTTGGATTTGTCCATTTCAAGAGAAACGATGAGGCCATGAAGAGCATCCTTTTGTTCAATGATGCAAATATTCAAGGAAGAAAAATATCTGTCTCCACGGCAAGATATGAAAAAGGAAGATTTTAACAATCATGTAATAGCCATTATACTAAAAAATGGCAGCATGAGAAGAAGGTTTAGAAAAGAAAAGAGCAATAGCAAGAGTGTGACAAGAAGCCTCCAATTGTAAGAGTAATCCAAGAGAGCCAGTTGTACAAGAGAGCCTTGGTAGGAGAAGTAAATGTAGAATTTGAAGAGTGGTTAGGCAGGAGTTTGGTGTGTGCAACAAAAGAACCAAGGGATCTTACAACATTGGCTTCAACAATTAATAGTGGATTTGGCTTGTGCACCTAAATATGTGCAGTCAGCAACTTCAAGTTCATTTTGACATTTCCCACCATGGCTCGGAAGAGTCATTAATTAACTATGGAGAACTCGATCTTTGGTTCAGCGATATTAAGAAGTGAAGCAGATATGACTCATGTGACACTAGAAGAGTGAGGTTAGAAGTCTTTGGAGTCCCTCCTTATAGGTGGACTTGGGAGAATTTTAATAGGATAATAAATCTTTGGGGCAGATTAATTTGCTTAGGAAAATCTATCTTTCGAATTGACTCCTTTGAGTCCATAAAGAAACTGATTGTCACTAATATATTTCGAAGAATTGATCATGACATACCTTTTTATAGGTTGATAATTTATGAAATAGACCCTGTAGTCTAAGTAGGCTAGAATGACCACTTCTCATTGGAAATCCTTCAATGGAGAATATAGATTCCAATGGAGAGGTCCCAGGCTTTGAAGATTTGGATGATGATATGGAAACAAAGAATGATATGGCTCAGAGCAACCTAAGAGTTAGACAATTGGGGGAGAGAAACAACCCAAGAGTCTCCAGGAAGATAAAAATTTTCCAATTCAAATTCAAAAAATGCAAATGAAGTGCTAACAAACACAAGCAATCAAGAGAGCATTTACTCTAAGTCGAGGACCAAGACTACTTCTTTTAGCCAGAGTGGCTATTCAGAAGAGATGTTAAAATTGTCCCAGCATTTACATCCATTAGGAAATGAATATGTGTAGCTTTAACAAAGTGATTAAGTTGAGCAGCCATAAGGATATGAAAAGTCTCACATTAATTAGGCTAATGATTTGCAGCTTCATTAAACTCCCAAAGCTTTGGGAATTGGGTTGGAAGAATTTAAGGCTCAGGCCAGTGAGAAAATAAAACCACCATAGGTTTTGAAAACAGTCAGTTATTAAACCCAATGTTCAACCTCACCCAGCTTAGCTACACACCAACTAGAAGCAAACCAATACAAGGAAAGCTATTTATAGAGACATTTGAGGTCGTAATAATCTCAACCATTCAAGAAGTCAAGCTTCAAAGACTTTAAGCAAATTACACCAGAGTCCTTGCATATTGGGAAACCTCTAGGTATCTCAGTTGTCCAAAATGAGAGGATAGCCACTTCCAGAATAACCGAAACTTTGAAGAAAAATATGATCAGACTAGCCTCCAAGCAAAAAGAGCTAGTTAATAAAGGCACCAAAAAGAAGTGATCCCGGATGAAGATAGCAACCTGAAATGTTAAAGGTATAGGCTCTGACAATAAAAGGAGGATGGTGAAAAGCTTAAAAAGGAAGGAAAATCTTAATCTCATTGTCCTAATAGAAACTAAACATTATACTCTATCTCATTGGGATATTGTAAACTATTGGTGCCACTAGATAGTGGACTTTGCACATGTACCAGCTATTTCTTGGCATAAGGATTCATTCTAGCAAAATTTGGAGAATTTTTGAAGGACTAATTTCAATGTGCTATCTTTTTAGTATATGCACCAAATGACCATTAGGATAGACTACAGGTTTGGAACCAACTCAGTTCATTCAAATCATGTACCAATGTATCTTTGTTGCTTTTGGGAGATTTTACTGAGGTTCTAAGCCTATTAGAAAGAAAAGAGGCCACACACATTAATGCAAGCAAGAGACAACTGCAATAATTAGTCCATGCCCTACAACTCATTGACTTGGAGATTAATAAGCAGTTCATATGGATAAGGAAAAACGAAGCCAGTAGAATTAATCAAATTTTAGTTGAAAGGATTTTCTTGAGTCATTCCCAAAGATCCAGGCTCTCTGTAAAGGGAGGGTATTCTCAGACCACTTGCCCATCATCAGAGTATCTAATCAATTAGTATGAGGTCCCACTCTATTCAGAACCTTAGATTGTTGGTTAGAGGAGCCAAGCTTCTTAGATATGTTTAAGAAAGAATGGTTACAACTTACTTGCCTATCCATAGAGAAGAAACTAAAAGCTCTCAAAAGTCCTTTGAGAAAGTGGAATAAGGAGATCTTTGGCTAAATTAATCTTAAGATCAAATCCTTTGAGGTTGAGATCTCAAACCTGGATCATAAAGCTTAGACTCAAGTATTATAAGAATGTGATTGGCATGGAAGAGATGCACTACAATCTCAATCATGGTTGTGGATGGTAATGAAGGAGAGATCTTAGAAGCAATTATCAAGACATAAGATACTTAAATAAGATGATAGAAATACAAAGTATTTCTATTTGCTGGCATCAATAAAAAGACAGAGGAAAATGATAAACAAATCACTATCAATGGCATTGAATTGACTGAAATCGCAGCAACTAAGAAAGCTATCATGGCTCACTTCAGGCAACTATATAGAAAGCAAGAAGCTTCAGCTTTTGACACACCAACCCTTGGTCTTAACAAGTTGTTAACATCAAATGCGAGGATCCTTGAAGAACTAATTGCAGTCCAAGAAATAGAGAAAGCCATAATAAGCTATCACCCGTCTAAGGCTCTGGGGTATGATGGCTTTAATTCAAAATTTTAAGGAAAGTTTGGCCAATTATTGGAGAAGATTTCAGTCAGTATATCAAGCAGTTCTTTCAGACTGGCAGATTCCATCCAAGTATTAATACTACTTAGGTCACCCTGATTCCCAAGGAAAAAGGAATAGCAGAGGTGTCTGAGCTCAGGCCCATAAGTATGGTGGGTAGTGTGTACAAAATAATTGCAAAAATCCACAATAGAAGACTCAAGCAAGTGCTGTCACTTCTTATTGGTGAGTCTCAAAATACATTTATTAGTGGAAGATAGATATTGGATGGAGCTTTAATAGCATATGAAGCAGTCAATTGTCTAAAAACGAAGAAGAAATCTAGTATGTTAATGAAATTAGACTTCTAAAAAGCATATGACACCATTGAATAGAGTAAATTAGCCGCGGTGTTGAAAGAGATAACCTTTGCAGACAAATCGAGATTTTGGATGCAATCATATTAACAAGTAAACCATTTAAGATGGGTAGAGGCTTAAGATAGGGCGATCGCCTATTACCTTCTTGTTTGTCATAATGGATGAAGTGTTAAACAAGATGCTGATAAATGGTATTAGCTGGGACTGTTTAGAGGGCTAGTAGTGGGTGTCAGGGCAATTATAATTCCTCATTTACAATTTGTAGATGACACTTTAATCTTTAGTGAAGCTATGGATAGTTATTTAGGAAATATCAAAAAGATCTTGCTTCATTTCCAATCATTTTCAAGACTTACCGTGAATTATAACTAGTGAAGTTTGATTGTTCTAGGCAAAGATGATGTATGGGCTCGACCTGCAGCAACAAGGTTAGGGTGCACCCTCGTTCAACTATCTATCACGTATCTAGGGTTCCCCTTTAGGATAACATGAAAAAGACTTCCTCTTGGCAAGCCATTTTGGAGAAGATACAAAGAAGGCTAAGTTCTTGGAAATGTAGCTGCCTATCAAGAGCAGGAAAATAATTTTAATCAAGTCTGTTTTAAACTTCTTGCCCATATAGTATCTCTTCATTTCTAGGATGCCTAAAAAGGTGGCTATTAAGATCATGAAAATGCAAAGAAAATCCTTATGGGCTGAAAGTAAAAAAGCGAGGTTTTGTGCCCTTGTCAAATAGGAAATAATGCAGAGACCTAAGAAGAATAGAGGGCTAGGAATTGGTGATCTCTTTTTAAAGAATCTAGCTCGTTTATTTACGTTGTAGTGTATGAATGCTTGTGAAGAAGAATATTTGTGGAGAAAGGTATTTAATTCTATCCACAATGCGGATATGACTTTGATGCCAACACCAAATATATTACAAGTCCTACGGCCGTGGAAAGATATTAAAAGCCTGGCAAAGGAGGAACAACCAATTACTGCTATGTTTTTGCAAAATTTGAGTGTCCAGTTGGTTGATGACTCAAAGATTAGATTCTGGGAGGCTTTTTGGACCTCGGACCAGATTCTAAAAACCTCATATCCACGGCTACATAATGTCTCAAGCCAAAAACACAAAATTATTGCAAATATGGGTTGGTTTGAGAGAGGAACATGGAGATAGATCCTTATGTTGAAGAGACAACTCACCTCGAATGAGCTTCAGTAAGATAAAGATCTTTATATTTTTCTACAACAGTACCACCCCATAAGAGATCAACTGGACTAAGCTCTATGATGCGAAAAGATGGGTTTTTCAACAAAGAACTTGTTGCACAAGATAAATGGTGTGATAAGTCTAGGTTCTGAAGTGGACTGTCTAGCTACCTCAATTTAGGTGAATCTGGCCCCACCAAAGGTTGAGCTTTTCCTATGGATGGCTTGTTTGGTAAAGCTCAACCCTAAACACTTGTTGTATAGAAAAGGTATTCTCTCTACCCAGGCCACCAATTACAGCTTCTATGGTTCTTATACTGAGGATTTGGATCATTTGTTGCTCACATGCGTATTTTCCTGGAATATTTGGAGTAACTTCACTCATGAGCTTGCCCATCAAGTAGGTAGATGAGGCACTTTGAGATAATTCTGTGAGACTTGGCTATCATAAAGAATCAATAACAAGTTTAGAAAAAAGGTTTGGATTACTATGTTTTTTCGTTATGTCATGGAGCCTTTGGGTGATGAGGAATGGAGTAATTTTAAAGCAGCATGACCTAGATGTAGGGGTTTTATGTCATGTCATCAAATGGAGGATAGCATTGCGGTCCAAAGCTTGGAAGGATGCTACTGCTTATCACAAAGGAACTGGCAAGAGACTTTGGGTGCATTCCTATTCTTTTCCCTTAGTATTATCTTGGGTGTTTGCCTTTGTTGGGTTGTGTTTGTTAAGTTTTTTTTTTTTATTGGTTCTGTTAGTTTTGCTCCATTTATGTTAAAATGTTTTTCCCCTTTTGGTACTATCAATTGAAAAAACAGAGTTATACCACAAGCGTGCAGTTTTAGTTGTAGTACTTAAGGGTCGATTCTAGAAGGACAAGATTGAATTGAGGCCATTACAACTACTTTTAATCCATTTTAACTAAATGGAATACAATAAACATGTAAACATGAATAATTCAATCCATAAAAATTACACTTAATCTAAACATGATTGAAATCATAAATTGAACATCAACTATCAAGGAGATGATTACAACTGGTTTGAAAGGAATAAATTTAACTAGTGAATAAGGGAAAGAGGAAAGTGGCTACCATGAATAGATGCACCAAAGGTGAAGATTTAATGAACAAACCAAGTGGTGAAAATAAATAATATTGAACAATTGGAACTGGAATTAAATTTGAAATGCTTCAATCAAAGGTCTTGGTAGAGAAGTAAACTAAACTAAAAACTAAACAAATGGGACATGTTCTCCTGCATTAAGTACGATAAGCTAGGAAATAGGAGTTCCTGGGTCGATTTTTGGACAACTGCATAAACCTACAAAGGCCATTTCTAATGGAATATGATTGTGCTTGGTATACCCATCCATGTCTCTATGGTGAACATGGTCGTCTATTTGATCATGATCCATGGCGGAATATATGACATGATGTTGTCCGTCTCTAGGATGAACGTTGAGCATTGCCAACAATGTTAAGACATGACATATTTTTTACTATGATCCTGGTCACGTTTCCTTGTACATGAGACGTGGTGGACGCTATGGATAAGCTGTGCAGCTACTTTCGCTGCACGGGTGAAACAAGTGAAACTAGCACTATAGAGACAGAAAATAGTCATCTTCGTTATACATGACCCTATTGTGTCTCTTAAGTGAGTGCACATCTATAAAAGAGATGAGGTGGGCTCAGTAAGTCATCATGCTAGTGTAGCCTAACCCCATTGAATCTTTGTAGGCTCTAACTGTCTTTTTCTTAATCCCTTATCACACTCACTTTGCTATATTTCTATGTCCTTCACTTTGCTATGCACCTACACAAAACCTACTTAGTGATGCCAAGGAACAAAAAAATCTACCTAGATACCTAACTCACTTTTGGAGTAATCATGGTTGCACTTACCACCAGCAACAAGCCCTTAAAACTCAAGGTGCTGCATGGTGGACAAACATGGTCTTATAAGGGTTTACAAAAGATATATGTACAAAATCATGAAAAACTATATGAAAGAAGAAAGTTATTAAAACAAAAAATCATTTAGAACTTTTCAGTCTGTATATGTATTACATCAAATGAGAAAGAAATGTACACACTCCAACTAACCACATTACTATTGTAGTGTAAATATTAACCTACATGTAAACACATTGTACATACCAAGAATATTGGTGCCCACTTATGACATCCATACTCCAACTAACTTTTTACCCCACAAGCCATAAAAAATATGTCCCTCCTATTACTTAGGGTGCACAAGTAACATCATCCAAGAAGACAGGCTTACTAGAATACAAACTGATCCCACCTGGCCTATTTTGACTAAATTTATTTACTATTGATTGAGGAAGATCCTGGTTGGAGTATTGCCACAAAGATTGCTTGTCATCTTACTATGACAAACTAACTCTCTTTTTTTTAAGGTCTCTTTTTGATTTTTTTCATTTTTTTTCTCGGTTTTTTTCCAAATGTAAAAACAAAATAATTGTACATGACATAAGTGGGAAAATCAACAATAGAAATTTAAGATCCTAAGATAATTGTCACACACAAAGTAAGTTATAAACTCTAACATCCATAATGGTACGCTGGGGTTAGGACAGGAACTTGGAAGTTATACTTTGGATTAAGTTCTGTCATGGACATCATACTTACATATAACCTAGTTAGACCTGACAAAACTAGCTAGACATGAAAATTAAACCAAGTAACTTGAATGCATACCTGAACCAATGCCTAAAATAAGGCTAACTGAGTTTTACCGAAATGTCAAAAATGTCCTGACCCAAAACCATATGAACACAAAGCGTAGCTTGACAAAAAACTAGATGAACCCAAAACATAGCCTTACCCAAATGAATTGTACATGAAATAACCTAATCCAATTCAAACCAAACTTGAGATAACCCAAACTAAATTGAGTCAAACAAGAATGACCCAAATCCAAACCAACCGATCTCTGATTTTGAACCGATCCTATCCTTACCCAAGTCACCTAAAGCTAAACATAACCTGATTATGAGCAAGCACATTGAACCAAATAAAACATGGATAACAAAAATAAAGTGAAAAGTGTTAACTAGACGTATTAAACCAACACCACATGAGATAGTTATATGCCAATTTTAAATTGATGCAATGCTTATCCGAGTTACTTGTATAAGAATAACCTGATTCAAAGTCCACCACCTACCCCTTCCACCTACTTGTACTAAGGTCACTACTTAGATAATATTTTTCTGATAGTAAGAATGCAATTTAAACTATATATGCATAAGAAAATCACACCAAGAATTTAGCCTTATACATGCATTACTGCTTCAAGTATTTGAGTGGGCCAATATAGTTCTCAATGAATCCAATGATGAATAAAGTATGGATGGTAAAGTGGCATATTGATTATTTTATAACTTGTCAGGATTAATAGATAAGGTTTTTCTTCAACAAGTCAAAAAACCAAATAGAGAGGCATTTTAAACAAGTAGAACAATACAACCCAAACAGTAACATGACAAAACATTAGCGCTTAAACATAGTCAAGTGTAGTCATTAAGGTATCAAGCCAAATAGTTAAATATGAGTGACTGATTCCCTAACTGTAGTGGTATGAGATTGTGATATGATTAACTACCGGTGCTATTGTAGGGAGAAAAAGATTAGTAACCACCAGCCTTAAGTGGAATTCTCACTAGAGGCCACTCATAGAGTAATGATGGAAAGACAAAGGGTTTAGATTTTTGTTGGAGATGGCAAGGAAAGGAGGGAGAGAAAAGGGTACAAATCAATGAGTAGCTATGGGCCTCGATGAGAGGGAGAGAAAAGGGTATAAATTAATGAGTAGTTATGGGCCTTAATAAGAATTCTCATCAGAAATAATACACATATGTGCCAGAACACAACAACTGAGAGAGAAATGACAATTGAAGAGCCAAATTTTCACTTGGGACAACAAATGGGGAAAGGAGAGGTATAACTAGAATAGTGGGTTGTTAAAGGATATAGCAAATGGGAAAGAAATTGCAAGTTAGCTTTGGCTTGCTAAAGCTACTTATGGGGGTCCTACAGCTGGAATTAATTATACTTTCATCATTTTCTTTAAAAAAAATGAGGCTAAGAATTACTCATTGAGAAAATCAGTAAATAAACATCTTAGTCCACAACTTTCTCTCTATGAAATAGTCTTTGTCTATAGAGTAAGCTCGAGAGCTAATCTCCATTACAATTCTCCCATTGGTGTATGATTGGTATTGGGGCACTATACCGGTCTTAGTGATCAACTTTAATGTCATTAAAACAATAAGGATGGTGATACTAGCAATGCATGAGGTTCTACAAGACATTTTGGAGCAGCAAAAGGCATTAGCACAACAAATATCTGAGTAGAACAAAAGGTGCAGTCCGAAGATTAGTTAGCAGTTGCTAGCTCGGATGAAGACTGTTGAGAAACAAGAAGGTAAACCTCTCGAATCTATCCCGAATTTATGGTGATAGAAGATAATAGTTGGGTATTGAGTAACCCCAAATTTAAAAGTGAATTAAGAACAACGAAGGCCATTTTGGCTTTTAACTACAGGGTAGAATTCTCAACATTTGAGAGTTCAAAACTAAAGGTTGTGTTAAGAAATCTACCAAATGCTTAGCTTGTGTAAAATCCTTAGGACTCAGAAAGTTGAACTGGCATTCTTGCACTTATAAGGTGTGCAAGAAGTTCGATATAGCGGCTTTATTCTGGAACGGTATAGTGTGATTTGGGAAGGTTATTGTGCTGGATCTGTGAGCAAGATAAAGGGATGAGCTTGGGGGTCAAATTATGGAAGAGTTTAATGCTGGTCCCACTAATCAAGTTACCCTAGAGGGGGTCAATAGGGCGACAAGTAAAAGCTTTGATAATTTGAAAATTCTTTGCTAAGGTTGCAAATGGGAATACGATAGATTGTGGCTTTGGGTTAATCAATTCACTAGTTTCTTAAGACAATTCAATAAGTGTCCCTTGGCATCTTGGCTACAATCAGAGTTTTCCCTGACCACTTTGATATGCACAGCTTTTAGAGTTCCTAACTTTTAGAAGTACAATAGCCAATAAGAGTTTGATATTCCTTATGAATCTTACATGTAGATACGCTGTCGAATTTACTAGAATCAATGACAGAGACAAAGAAGTTTTGGGCACTGTGATTTTTCTAAACGTTTACCCTTTCTTCTTATGTGAATTCTTCTTTTGCTTTTGGAATCATCCTTCTCCTTTTTGTCCTTTTTTGACTTTCACTAACACATAATGTCCCTTGTTGACAATGTGCAAGATCTTTAGCTCTTGGTCATTTAAGAATATCTGCATAGTTTTGTTTTTTTCCAATAAACAGAGGTGGTCTAGTGTATGACTTGCCCTGCTCCATCTCAAAGGTACGAAAGTTACCATGATCTTTACACACTCTTATGGTGAAGTGAAATATAAATGACATAAGTTCTGTTGATAATTCTTGGTTTTACTAATTAAGATAAGTTACCCTAGAGAGGATGAATATAAAGTGACAAAGAAAGATTTTGGAACTTCGAAAATTCTTTGCTAAGATTATAAATGGGAATAAGATAGATTGTAGCTTTAAGTTGGAGAATTCATAGTGACCTGGATAGAGACTCCAGTTAGTATAGAACAAACAAAAATGCGAAGCAAATTAAGTACAAAAAGTAAAGTAGTTAGAGACACAACATTTTTCAAGAGGCTCACCTAAGTCAACCTTGGCTATGCCCCTATCTCAGGTCCTTCCTTCACCTTAGGAGTCAATCAATTCATCATTTTCTTAAGATAATTCAACAAGTATCGTTTGACATCTTGCTTATAATAAGAGTTTTCTCTGAGCATTCTGATAAGCTTAGCTTCTAGAGTTCCTTAACTTATGGAAGTAAAATTACTAACCAAAGCCTCATTGCTCCCTGTCACCTGCATAGTTTTTTTCAACCACTTTATCATAACTTATACAACATACAACAAGAGCACCTAACTCCTCGCCAGATTATAGAGTTTTGTCTAGGCACTCTAACAAGCCCAACTCCTAAGAGCACTTACACTCTCAGGATGAAACACATTCAATACAGAAGTAGTGACTCACACTCAATCCTATCACACCACTATGTAAACACCAAATTGGTGCCCATGGAATTTCAGATGGACCGCATGGCTATATGCTCTGTGCTTTCGCCGAGTGATGACAATCACCAAGCACATTGAGAGTAAAACAACAATATACTTGGATTCCTGACAATTAGTCATAAAATAAAATATTTCCTTATGGCAAAAAAATTCCTAAACAGTTCTAAAAGCATTTAGAACCTGAAAGTTTCAAAAATAATTGCAAAAAAAGGTATACCTAGGGTTTGCAAGATTTACTAGTGTGAGTGCTTGAACCTGGGACCTTAAGCATGAGGGAGTGAGATAGAAATCGATGGGGTGCTATATTTACTCGTATTATAAGACTCACAAACAATTAACTCAAGTAAGAAAACAGTCCTTTGGCATGATACTTATAATCGTTGGTAGGTAGCGATAAGTTTACATGACCTAGTAGTAGCTGCTAGGCCCAGTGCAAGTCGTTAGATCTTACCTTGCTTCCCAATTTATAAATCTCACTTGTTTTTATTTGTGGGATTGCTACAAATGAGCTAATTAGCGTATTTCTAACATCATTAGTGTTAATTAAAGATTTCTATTGCTTTTTATGAAAATTAGATGAATGGTTAGATTTTATTGAGGTCCTTGATTTATAACTTGCTTAGTAAGGTTACTCTACTAGCATTATAAAAAGGGGCCTTCACCTCCCATTTTTAGGACATAATCACCTACCTATTATAAACTTTACATCTTTCTTTGCATATGTTTCAGCTGGAAAAACCATACTAATTTCTCTACACTCAGGAAACTTGTTCAAGTTTAATATGCGTGAGATTTATACCTCATTCTACCTAGATTTTGCTCATAACAATTGGTAAGATAATAAAGACAGTTGCTCAAATGACAGATAATGGGTGTAAATGTGTAGAAAGTTAGACATGTTAAATTGGGATAGCTATGAAGCAGGGCTAGGTTAACAAGCTCAAAAACTATCGGAGAAACAAGAAAAAAGAACAAGGTAGAAATCTGGCACGGGCTGGCTGTGCTAAGTGGCAAGGTGATGCCAGACCCTACTCTCGCTCTGTTCTTGTGTCAAAATCCAGCAACCTAACACAGTATGCATATGCCACATGACATGAGTAATACCAAATTCACTGATTTAGGGTTTATTTAAACCCCCTTTTCCCATTTATGTAATGAGATTGGTTTTAACGTAGGGGTTAGCTTAGTTTTTAGGGTCTTAAGATAGTGCTTTGGAGTATGTTAGTGTGCAAGTTTGCTAATGTAGGTACATTTTAAGTTATTTAATTGTTAATTTCAAGTATTTGATTCTCTTTCAATGTCATTTACTCTTCAAGCTCTTCATTGAATGAGTGTTTGCTCAATCTCTCTCTTTACTCTTCTCTTTTAGCATCCAAACCTTCTCGATTTTATTGATCTTATTTACTTTTGAATCTTATTTTATTTCCTTTATCTACTTTTAATCTTTCTCTTTCTTATCTCAGATTTCCATGTTCAACTCTCTTCATTCAAGTTACATTTTGAAAACCAACTTTAGAAAAGTTCAACATTTGGTTAGTTATAAGTTAGATTAGAATTAGCTAGGGTAGATTAGTGAGAGTAAGTGGAGGTTAAGCCGCAAACTCCATCCCCTTGCTCCTTAAATGAAGGTCCACCTTTCATTGTTGGATGTTTGAGCTTTTAAAGTATTCTCCTTTCTCTTTATTCTCTTAGCTAGTATATTTAATACTTTCCGAGTTAAATTAAATGCTTTGTTATTTTATCGTTAGTTATAATGATGTTTTGTATTGATTATGTTAATTGTACTTTGTTTTAGATTAGTTTAACTAATTATATTTAAATTAGGATTAGTGAGTAATTAGTTTCTCATATCGAGTCAAGTTTATTTCTTTCCTTAGGTTAGATTTGAGGAAAAATAATAAGTAACTTGATTTCAATATCGTCTCAAAAGTCGACAAATTTTCCATCTCATTCACCATGAAAACTACCCAACAAAACTCTTCCTCTAGTCATTCTCTTTCTTCATAAAATACTTTCAAGAAGCAAAATTCTATTCAAATCCTCACATAAATCCCTTTGAAATAAGATTAACTTGCATCCTACCTAACACACTTGGGATTAAGGAGATTAAGTGCTTCTTGCTTTGCCACTCTACTTGGATCAACGTAGGTCCTGAGGGCCATAACCAAAGGTAATAATTTGTTTACAGCTTTCTTTTTATTCTTCTATTCATAATCATGCTTTGCTTTGATCCTCCTTGGCTATTTGTTCAATATTCATTCTTTTGTTAGAGTAAAACTATATTCAAAATAAATCGACCAGAAAATTTATTACTTGTATATCTCCATTCCTTCAAAAAAATGGCTTGTTAACAAGTGGTCATCGAAGGATGTCTCTTGTTCTTTAGCACATTAAATAAGACTAGATCATGAGAAATACATTTTGCATGGAACTAGAAAATAGAAGCGTTAATGCATTGATTTCTACTTGAGGCCACTGTTGAAGTGAATATTCTAATGGTGGTTTTTACCATTCACCCTTAAATTGCTTCCCATGGTTCACAGCCATGAAGTCAATCTTAGTAATCATTCGAAATATTGGAAATTCTAATTATATAGAAAAGATCTTTTTCCTTTCTTAAAAATTAAATCGTATATCCCTCAATTGTCTCTTCGATTCCAAGATTTCGTTAAAAGAAGGATGGGTATTTTCTTTAGAATTATAGGTTTTGTGATGACTCTAGAAATTAAAGCTCTAATCCATTTCACCGCATAACTCCATGGAATCACCTACTTTCAGAAAGTCAATCTGATGTACCCCTTCAAAAGAAGGCAGGCCTTGGGGCGAAGAGTCAATCAAGCCTCGAGGAGCCTCGGGTGCCGACCATTATGGTACCATCATTGTCACTTAGGGTGCTTTTACTGGTTACTCTATTAGGGATTATGTGAGTAAATGGGTAAGACATGAAAAAATGAATGCAATTTTCCAGTTCAACAATTGTACATATGGGCATCTATGCGTCGTGTGCTCTATTTCAGTAAATATCAAAGTTTATCGAGTGCCCCCTAGTAAATAATGTCATTTGGATAATCCTTATAACCATGAAATCACATGAAACTCCTTGCTACAGTTAGGCCTTCCCATTCAATCCTATGGTTGGCTCCAAGGAGAACCACTATGCGGCTCTTGAAAGCATAGCACTTCAAAGATAAAAGAAGTATGTTGCCCCTGAGCATTATGACCACGGACAGTGCCATAGACCCATTGGACATAGATATAGGATCAACCACACATGAATGCTTACCTTGAATAAATGATAAGAGCCTTTTGTGTTACCCTTCATGTGTTAAGAGAGTCCTTTTTTAAAAATGAGCCCTTGTCTTTTATCTTTTGATCAAGAACCAAACCCCCACTATGAATGCAAGGTATCTTAGTTAGGGGCCTATAGAAGGGACCACCAATAATTGGATTTATTAATCTATGCCAACAATCTTGAGGTTTGCTTTAAGGTCCCTTCTCTTTATCTTTCTGCTCCTTGTTTTTTTGTCCCTAACAAAATCTCATAGCAATTGCTTTGTTTTTTTTAAAGATAATCTCCCTTTCCTAAAATCTTGAATTTTGTGACCTCTAAAGGCAAAACATGGCCTTAGGAAAGGAACCATCAAGGTCACCTAGTAAGATCATTGTCAATAAGTTCTAAAAGCCAAAACTGAAATTCCGTGGCAGAAAACAAGATCAACAACAACCACTATGATGAAGAAGAAGCGGAAGCCACCAATCGGATAACAACCCTCATCTCCAACATGTTCATATAAATGGAAAGCCATTTTGAAGCTAAACTTAATGAGCAACAAAAAATCATATATGACCTCGCCATGAAAAGAGCATGAACATGAATCTGAAAACAAGAGAGAGGATGACATACATTCCATCCATTTAGTTCATAAGGAAAATCCGTTACCAATTGATCAAAGAATTAATAAACTAAAGTAGCTCCTAAGGAGCTCTCAATTATTTGGGAACCAATTTATAAACTAAGCCTTATACACACTAATTTCAAAAGGGAAGTTGCCTCTAAGTTTCCTCTTCCTAAAAACTTCGGGTTCATCGGCTTGGGCAACCCTTCCTCCTGTTTGAGGAACTTTGCCAACATTATAAGTCTAGAAGGCATAGAGAAAGCCTTTTTTCCTAAAATATTTCCTCTCACTTTGGAAGAGATACTGAGTGCTGGCTCTATTCCCTTAACCCATAGAAGGCCAGTCCTTTGGTCAACATAACCAAGTGTCGTAATATTCCTATAATACGGAGTTGCCTGCCACACTTTATGATTTGGAATTCCTAAAATATGAAGGAAAGGAAAGTTTCTCAAAATTTCTAACATGGTGGAAGGCAAAGGCCACTTTGGTCTTACATCATCTAGATGAAGAAGACCAAGATCATGTGATTGTGAAGAACTTGAGATCAAACTATAATCAACACCTCAAATTCTAGCCCCTGCATTATATAACTACATAATATCTGGATGCTCCTAGATGAAGGAATACAAAAAATCTCAAAGAATTTTTACCAAAACAACAAAGGCTCTTTTAAAGATAAGAAATCAACAGCTACCTCTAATACCAAAATGGTAATGAGCTAAATGCTCTGGAAGCTTCAAGGGCCCATTGAAGTTATCGAGCCTTCACCCAACTTAGAATGAAGCCTAAAGAAGTCATAAAAAGACTTGAGAGTGGCTCCTCAGCCCCCTATGCCAGATATGCCTAAGGATAAATAAGTGCAAAATATGAATTAATGTTTGTTATAATTACCCTAGTGAGAAAGTGCACCTTATTGATCAATGCATAGCATCATAACATACAATATAAGACACAAGAGATGATGGAACCTTGTCCATCCCAAATGCAGTAAAGCCTAACAATCGGGTTGACCCACTATATTTTATGCTTACAATTTTTGCTACAGAAGAAAAGCTTGATCCATCTATTCTCAGTGAAGATGAAGTCAACGGAATATGGGGATATGACCAAGAGAACATCTGGATAACTCCTCTCATCTTTATTGAAACTGCTCGAGTGAAATGGGATGAAGAAGAGAAATCTAACACCTTAACCACAAAAAGAAACATTATAACCCCCCCATTTGAACTAGGAAGGGGATCGACTAACTCCAACCATAGCACAACAATCTCAAGACCATGTTAAAAAAGACTAATACATATGAAAGCTCCTGGCTTCCTCCATTAACTATGAAAAGACATTCTTAAACTCCCTCATAAGGATAGAAGTCCTAGCACAGACTACCCCCTAAGAATTGCTTAGCTTCTTTACAACCAAAAGTCCCTTGTGGCCATAATTTCGGATGGGAAAGGTCTCTCTCCTGAAGGGATTAAACATAAACATAATAGTTGAGGGATAGGAATGAAGATAGCTTTTTAAGTCATAGATGTTCAGGCTACATTCAACCTCCTACTTAGTCGCCCATGGCTAGGAATGGCAGTATAGTCTAAATTCAACGCAAATCCAATCCAATCTAAGGTAAAATTATCTGCTTCATATTCGATAAAAAATATTGTTGGTCGAATCTGATAAAAATAATCTAAATCCGACCTCAATCCAATCAAATTTAGAGGAGGGTCTATCCGATTCAATTAACATCTAATCCAATATCTTTTTTTAATAATTTCACCTTTTTTAAAGATAGAAAAATATTAATATTATAACCTTAAAAAATTCGCGTAAGATCTGCAACCTATGTGCAATACGCTCTTCTTTGTTGACTAATTTCCTCTTTCCTCCCGTTCTTCTTCTCAATCTCTCCGCTGTGTTAATCAAAGTTATACTCTCTTCCCTTTTCTTCCAGTTGTTGTACTTCTGCCTATTCCTTTCCCTTCCAAAGTGAATTTGCATGGCCTTTTTCCAACACTTTTTACCTTAACATATTGAAATGTTTGATATGAAAAGTTATTTGACATTAAAGAGGTGTTTAACATTATATTTACAAGTGAGCAAAACCAGGTTAGAAATAAAAAATTATGCAAATAGTGAATAAAAATGTATCATCGGATTATTTTTGATTATATCCAGATTTAATCCAATCCAAAGTGAATTTGAATTCGATTTAATATCCAATGGCGGAGTTGAATTTGTATAAGATTTCAAATCTAATTATTAACTGGATCGGATTTGGATATCTATACATACGAGTTGATTCCAACCCATTGCTATGCCTACCTATGGCCAAATGGCCAAAACACAGTACCCCCAATGTTTCACTAAAAAGTTAAGATGACAGTAAAAGAGGTTGTTATAACTATAGATTATCGATCCAATGATCACAACAATAGAAAAGAAAGCTCTGGTAATAGAGGTTGAGAATGATATCAAGACATAGAAATTTAGGCTTTGTAGCTGACAAATACATTATCATCAGCTCAAAGGATGAAGTCCTAATAAACTTTAACCCTCTCTCAAACAAGAAGGTTGATGCCATGATGGGAAACATGAGCTATCTACCAAGGACCTGATTAAGAAAGAGGCTCAAAATGCCTGTTCCTTTCCATAAGGTGAACCCCTTTGCTCAACTATTTGGCTTATCATATAAGCCTTCTTGTCAAGAGCTTCATCTAAAGATTTAAGAGGAAAAGGTAAAAAAAACCATCAGCAAGATAAGGTTATTTATACATACAATATGCCTCCTTACCTCCTAACCCTGAATGAGGCCTTTATAAAGCGAAAGACTCACATTATTGTGGGTTCCTAGAACCAAAGACACCTCACATATGTGAGAGGTCCTTCTAGGATTCGAGATCTTTCATGGTCATACTCTTCTACAAGAGGAAGTGTACTTCATTGAAAACAACCAATCCGGAAAAAATTGGGCTTATGAGATTAGCTAAAATCATTTTGGGTTGCTATTTAGGGAAAAAAGGAGGAAGCATGAAGATCCCACATGTGTGGCAGCACTAGCTGATCAAGATTTTAACCCAATGGAGATGATCATCGATGCAACTGAAGGCTTATGAGGTCACCCTACTTAATTTGTTTAAAACTGATGTACTCAAGATTTCAATAACATGACTCTTTTAGAGTATGATCCATATTTTTGCACTCATGAAGATTTGATTCCCCAATACACTTAACCAGCAATCAAAACAATCAAAATAAACTTCCTTTCCTTGAAGAAACAAAAACTATGTTGGAACAAACGAACAACCAAAGGACATCAAATTGGATTCATGCTTGACTCCTAAGGAAGAGAAGCAATTGACTCACCTCTTTAAAAAGTTTTAAGATGTCTTTATGTGGTTCTATATAGACATTCCTAGGATTGATCGAGAGATTGTTGAGCATAAGATCCCACTATATCTATATGTGAAGCATGTCAAATAGAAACTTCACTACATAAAACCTGATTTGGCCTTAAAGGTAAAAGAAATGGCAAAATGATTAGATGCCAGCTTCTTGAGGGTTTAATTACCCCAAATTAGTAGTTAACATAATCCCAGTGCCTAAAAATCATGATAGGTCAGCATGTGTTTGGATTTCCAAGAATTAAACAAAACCAGTCTAAAGAATGACTTCCCTTTGTCCAACATTGACTTGCTAAAGGATAACATAGCAAGACATCGCATATTGTCATTCATGGAGGGTTATGTTAGATATGACCAAATGAAAGTGGCCAAGGAAGATTAGGAAACACTTTTATCATGTAATGGGGAACCTTTTGCTATAAGGTTATGCCTTTTGGCATACACTGGGGCCATCTATCAAAGGACAGCCCAAACTGATGCATAAAGAGGTAAAGGTCTATGCAGATGCCATGATCATCAAATCAAAGAGTAGGGAAGGGCAAGTCCTTACCCTCATAAAGTTCTTTGAAAGACTACAAAAATATAACATGTGTTGCTTCAAATATAACAAGCGCTTAAACCCTTAGAAGTGTACTTTTGGAGTCACTTTAAGGAAGCTTTTAGGATATGTAGTTAGCTCAGTAGGAGTTGAGGTTGATCTATACAAGATTAAGGCCATCACATAAATGTCGCCTTTAAGATAGAAAGCAAATCGGAAGTTTGTACAATCCATTAGTTTTTTTCATTTTAAAACTAGCACTGACCTATGAGCTAGTCCTTAAGAAATTAAGGAAAAGCCCCAAGAGAGAATGGGATGAGTCGTGTCAAAAGGCTTTAGATACGATAAAGTAATATGTGGAAACTCATCAGTTTCACATCCAGCAAAGCAAGATCTATTATCAATTCTTCAATAAAAACTACAACAGACGTAATGCTACCCTAAGAAAGTAAAGGAAACGAAAACATTATTCATTACTTGACCTAAAAGTTCCTTAATTATGAGGTTTGACATACCCATATCGAAAAAATATGCCTAGCTCTTGTATGGGCTACTAAGAAATGATGGCATCGTATACTCAATAACAAAGTCAAGGTCATAGCTAAAATAGATTCCCCAAAATATCTTAGGTCTTAGCCCATTCTTTATAGGACAACTTCATGATAAACGGTTTTGTTCTTTGAATTCCATTTGAAATTCTAAGAACAAAAAGCAGTGAAAGGAAAAGTAGTATGGGATTTCCTAACAGACCATCTCGTAAATCAAGAGGAAGAAAATTATGATCTTCTCGATGAATATATCCTCTTAATTGAAGACAAAACTTGAAAAATGTATTTCGACAGTGCATCGAACTATAACGGTGACATATTGGCATCTTAGTAATATTGCCATGGGGTTTACACATCTTGATTTCCACTAAATTAAATTTAGGGGCCATAAGTAATGTGTCTGAATATAAGGATAGTATTATAGGAATGCAAGCAGCCTGATATCTCTAAATCAGAGCCTTAAATGTCAATAAAGACTTAAGCTTAATCCCAAATCAGATCACATGATGTTGAAACTAAAAAGTGGGAACTTGGCATTTTACCCAACTCATTTAGAAAAGATAGCATCCCACTTCGATGAGCTACAATTCACTTATCTCATAAGGGAGGAAAATCACTTTATAAATGCAATGGAAAAATTAGCATCTATGATCGCCATACCAAATAAAGAGTTTAAAATGACTGTCAATGTTGATAAGAGGGGCACGCCAGCTTATTTCTTAGAAATAAAGGAGGAAGGTGAAGAAGTATTCTCAATGACATATTATATTAGCCCTCGAAAGGGGTATACCCTTCTAATTTAAAATGAGCCCAAATAGCACGTCGTTGCTTAGCCTCCCAATTCATAGAGGATAGTAGCACACTCTAGAAGAAAACTACCAGCAGTATTAACTATGATTCATAAATGTCAGAAAAAGTGGAACTCCTCACGGAAGAGATTATGGAAGTCATATCAACGGACACCTGCTATCCAAGAAAATATAAAGACATGCTCATATTAGATCATAATGGATGTAGACTGCTTTCAGTTCGTCTTAAGATGTGAAAATTTTTATAGTACACCCCAGTTCAACATACCCTAAAGTTATACACACTCATTTTACCTTTACCAATCTTCTTTTGGGGAATTGACATCATGGGTAAGATCACACCAAAGGGGATAAATGGCCATGAATACATTCTAGTGGTCCTATTTCACCAAGTCAATGAAAGCACCATCACATACAACTTAACCTTCAAGCATGCACATGTTCCATAAAGAAACATTATTTGTCTCTATAAGGTACCGCATGAGCTAATAAGCAATCATACGTCTCACTTAATGGATGATACAGTAAAATCGCTTTAGCAATATAAAATACAACATCGATAGTCCACTACTTACATATCACAAACAAATGGGCTGTAGAAGTGGTCAATAAAAAATTCAAAAATATCTTACACAAAATGGCAAAAAATTACAAAGATTGGCTAGCAATATCCCTTTAGCATTATGGGGATATCAAGCATTCATAATACTATCTACTAGGGAACACTATTCTCCCTGTATTTAGGATGTAAGTAGTACTCCCAGTCAAAATAAAAATTCCATCGTTGTTGCTGGCCCTTGCAGAGAAAGTATCTGAAACTAATTAGACATAAGCTTGACACAAAGAATTAATAGAGATTGATGACAAAGATTACAAACCATTGCAAAAATATCAACAAAGAATAGAAAGAGCTTTCGATTCAAAAATGCATCCCCATAATGTTTAAAGTGAGACGCGCACTAGTAAAGGCCATTCAAGTGCTTGTCACACATCCATTGAAGAAAATTCAGACCTCGATGTACTAAACGCTAGTATGTGAAAGAGATTCTCTTAGGAGGTGCCATAAAATTAGCGAATGTAGATGGATGTGAATTTTCATATCACACAATTTAGACCAACTAAAGAAATTTTACTTCTAAAAGAGTCAAAAGAACGGAGCCAGCAAGTAAGCGACATCAAAAATGTTGTCATTAAATCTAGAGGCAAAAACATTTATGCCACCATATCCCAGCTGCATACAAATGTATACCACCAAAGTCGTACAACACAAAAATGGCTACCATTAGGACCTAACCGCATTCTTATGCTAGCGTTAGGTCTAAATGGTGCCCAACGAGCTGAGTTTTTTTGACCCCAAAAAAAAAAAAAAAAGAACTTAGATGTACATGCATAAGATAAGTCATCTCATTCATTAAGTAGATGTTCCCAGAGATTAACAATAAAAAATAATTATTTTAATGCCCCAAACTAAAGGGCTTATTGCATAGTGAAAGTAAGTTCTACGCAACATGACAGCATGACGAGAGGCATCAATCAATCTCGATGACACAAGGAGTATCCACCCTAGCCTGCTTTCTTAAAATTGAAGGAATGGTGCTGCATGAACTATCCTCAAGTTCCTTACAACATGCCGCTGTGGGTACCTTCCCCTTCGGAGATGCGATTCACGCTTGGTCCTCTTTAATGCTCACCAGTACTTTGGGCGTGCACACCCAAACCCAAAGAGGACAAGCCACTTTCTAAGAATCGATGTTCTTATTGTTTAGGCTTGGTAAGATTGGGATCTCAGTGAGGTGTTGTCTTGCCTTTGGCCATATTGTCTAGGTAGACGAGTAGCAAAAATATAGGTAGAACTATCCAAGCTTGTCAAAAGAACGCTGTTGGATTTCCTGATGGATATCCAAAACCAAGCAATTTCTCACTAGGGAATTACCCATTGAATTCCCTCTTTACAGAAGAAAATCTCACATTATTCAACAAAATAAGGTAGATAATACAATCCATCAATTGAATTTTGTAAGTTGTGACCAAGTATGTTCCTTGAAACATAGTTGGCTACACTCCTGGAAGGGTTGATAAGCTGAAAGTGCTCTTGGAGCCAAACCTACAATAACAAGTTGAAAAGAAATTAATCCATGTAAAAATTATATTAAAAACGAGGAGTGTATGACTGAAATTACAAACCTACAGTAACAGCAGACCACACTATTTGAGGAAGCGAATGCGAGATGCAACAGTCTCCTCCGAGCACAAAATGGCTTTTGCTAAGATCATTAGCATGAGCTCGTTATCCTCACGAAGTTGAGGGATTATACATGCTATGGAAGCTGAACTCTTCAGGTTAACAAACTAGTTACGGTGGATCAGACAGACGAAGTACACTATGTCGACAGCCTGTCTGACGACCCTCATCTCTGCGCAAACTCTATGGCAATCCATAGCACATTGACGGATTGATCGTCCATTCCATCTCTATCTCCCAATCCGAAAGAAACAATAGCTATTATATGTCCTTTGTGTAATTTCTAGGACTAGTTCCTAGTATGAAAAGCTCTCATTTCCCACAAGAAACCCTAGGATCACCCTAAATCCCTCTATAAAAAGGTGGACCCGTTTTATAAGAAGTATAGAACATGGAGGTCTCTCCTTTAGAATTGTTGAGATGCAATCAAGAAACTGGCATCTAAATCCAATCCATAAAGGGAAAGCAAACTCATGAAGTCTGAAAAACAAAATTCCTCAAACCCTCCACCCTAATGCGATCAGACCAAGAGTTGGGTATCTTATCAAACGAAACCATGAAGGGATAAGAAGGAAAAAGCTCAAGTGTGACTGGTATGCTAGTGGCTGAGAGAAATGCAAAAAAGCTTCAAACAGCTCAAAATTTAAAAAGTAATGACCCAAAAGCCCAACTCTAGTAGTAGGCACGAATTCACCTGCTATGGGGCTCAGCGACATGATTCGAGGGCCTACGGCTTCCATTAGGCCCTAAATCATGTTGCTAAGTCAGAACTTTCCATACTGATGCAATTTACCGTCTTTTTCTACTCTGCTCAATCACAATATTTTGATATTTCAACTCTTGAAGACTAAGTGGCCACATTAATTTGTAATTATTCTTGCAACCTTTTGAAATAAAATCCTTCTCTCCATTAATTTTCTTTCGTTATCTTTTTCTTTCTTTGTTTCTGGATTTTCCTCCTAAATAATCTTTATTTAAAACTTCCATATCAAAAACTGGGGAAGAGAGCTATGAACCTTCTTTTTTTCCTTTTCTTTAAATTTTTTTCTTGGAAATTTGAAATTCTTAGCCTCTCTTGTTGGTCCGTTTAGTCCCGCACCTAATACCAACTTTTTAGCATGGAGCATAATTCTAGGAATGTGTGCAGACATTTAGTATTTATTCTCTAACATCCAGCATAACTTTGATAATGTATGCCAAAAAGGAAAACCAAGAAAAAAAGTATTTATAATCCCAAGTCATCCATAACCAAATATACCTAAAAAAAAAAAAACCAACAAAATTCAAAAACACAATGCCATATAAACATCGTTCAAATAAACCAAAATGCTCAAAATCTCCAAATCAAAGACATCAATAGAGGTTCATTCCCCTTCTAATCTTTATCATCGTTCTCTTTCTTAGGAGGCTTACATGATTTGAACCCAAAGTAGGGAAGGAAAACTAAAAATTCTTAGACCCAATAGGTGCGGATCACTTGAGTGACGTGGAGGCTGAAATCCCAACAAAGGCTACTAAGGAACCCCTGCCCATGAATGATCTGGGATCACAAAGTGGCTAGGAAGCAGTGGGAATCCTATCTCCTACAAAGTTCCTATGCTGTACCATGGGAACCCACCATAGCTTGGCTGCTGCAGAAGCTAAGAAGAGGAGCCCTCTCTAATCAACACCCTCCAATAAAAAATCCCTACCCCCCAAGGAAGAGGTTTCCGTCATTACCAACCACAAAAGGAGCCTGACCTTTCCCACCCAGCATGGGGGGCTAAGCACTACACCTGAAGTCAAAGGCACATCAAGAAAGGCCTTTAGCACCTCAGAAGAAGGAATGGATGCCACCATCTACTCTAAAGAGCTCGGGGTAGGTTGAGAATCCTAAACATGGGAAGCTTAAGGATGACGACGACAAGAAGCTCTTTGGGTACTACAAAGTCCCAACCTATACATGTAAAATAATGTTTAATGCGCAAAACAAAAAGCAAAAGACAAAGAATGAGCAGACATGAGGCTTACATTTTGGGCAATAGGAGGCACCAGGTGTTTGCAAACGCACTAGCTGTAATCCCTATCATCCACGTAATAGACCCAATGCTCCCACCTAAGCACTTAATAATCTAGTTCAAGGTATTGAGGAGGTGAAAATGGTCTATTAGTGCAGGGGCTTCGAACCTCGAGGCCCCACTAAGCTTGAAATTAGCAGTTTAGTCGCTCGCAAGCATACTAAATATAGTTGAAAGGGTCCTCAACAATGACCCTTTGATGGGAAAGGGCCCAAGCCTTCCTGATGTAAGCAGGGATGCCTCTAGCGTCCGCCCATAAAGCCTAAGTTAGCTAAGGACAAACATAAATAAGCACTTTGAAATTCAAAGATGAATAAAAAAGCAAGGCAAAAGAAAGATGCTTTTATCCTCAATGGTATGGCCATCCAAGGCCACTTGGAAGCGATTGATACCCTTGAAGCTAAAGGCCTTACCTGTGCGGTTGCTTTGGGCCCACCACAATATAAAAGCCACCCGCTTAGTGCCCTTTGTGCTAAGAGCAATCTTGGGGAAATGCTCTCAAAACCAAGCATGCAAAGCAAAGCAATAATTAAATTAGTAAAGCAAAGGCATTTCAATGCATGAAATGAACATAGCAAACAAATAAAGCTTACCTCAAGCACCTTCCAAAAACCCCCTAAGGTCACTACAGAGAAGTTCTCCCCATCCCATATACAAGCAGGATGCACATACTTCAGGAGGGTGGAGAAGGTTGTGGTACCCTAGTCAAGATTGCCCATTACCGTAATGTCTTCCAAGTTCGTCATGCAGTATAATTGGCATCGATTTCTCTTATTAGCAGAAATGGTGGAACTAAGCAGATATGTCATAAAGAGGTGAAAGAATTGCACATAGGATAGGCCACCAAAGGAGCCCTCCAAAACCTTATTTATCAAATAGTGTGGAAATGAGTTAAATATGATGAGCCACCTCTCAGTTGCGGGCCCAAAAAGGTTTATATGCCTCTGCTACTCTAGCTTGAATCCCAATTCATATCTCAGTGGTTCCAACCTGAAAGGAATCCCATCAACATATAGAAATATGTATATGTGATCATCATTTCCTTTAAAAGAAATTGAAAGGTTTTGGTACTATCCCAAAACCTCTTCACTTGTCCCCTAAGGAGACAACGATCGATTGTCTTCTAGGCCATGCAGACCTTGATAAAGAGGTTGAAACCAAAGGGGGTAACCATCACCTTCACGAAACCTCCTATGGATATGCTCAACATCTTTCAGGTTCCCATAACACTTGATGAATTCCTTATTCTACAGAAGGAAAAGCATTGTAAAAATAGTAAGTAATAAGGGACAGGTCATTAGGATAAATCCAAATAAGAATCAAGAATTAACAAAAAGAGTACTCACTCAAAAGAAAGCTTACCATCCCCTACCTACCAGCGATAGAGATGTGCTAATGGTTATTCTCAAAGTATAGCAACTTGGAGGGATCAATCCAGTTGCTAGGGGCCCAAGACCTAAATCAATACTTGTCTTCTAGCATCATGTCATCGCCAACAACGACGGGAAGGACGAGATCGTTCGCTGGCCATGGTCTACATACAGACATCAAGAATCAATTTACAAAGGCAAAGGGAAATGTCCAAATCCCCTATGACATGCAAAGACTCATGTCAAAATTCAGCAACATGTTTGTAGGAATCTAATAGAACCTAACACTAAGACTCACAAAAAGAACTAAGGAGCAAGAACTAAGTTCAAGTTCCACTCCTAATGGTTCTCTAGACTCTAGAATCATCCTAAACAAATAACTTTTCCCATCAAATTCACCAAAAGAGAGGTTTACATGAACAAACTACACAAACCCTAAAATCCTTCACATGGGCATCAAATTCGAAGTTTAACTCAAAATGCTAGGAATCAAGTAAATAATGCAAAGATATGCATGATAGGAGTAACTACCTCTTGAAATGATAGAAAAATGAAGGTTCATAAAGCTTAGGGAGAATCAAAATGACTTCTTAGCAAGCGAAAGGGTCAAAATAGAGGAAGAAAATGGGGAGGAGAAGTCATAACATGCTTTTGTGACCTGCGTAAGCCAGTGCCATACAAAAGCACCCAGTGGCTACCACCAGATGCAAAATTATGCAGCTGGGAAAGGCGTCGGTTGACCCTTAGGTGTCGACTCTCGTGGTGCTGTCACCACTAATCAGGGCGTTTTCACAGTGGCAACGAGAATTGAAATGTAGGAGTTGAGTACAACAACTAAACGCAATAACATAATAAGTCCTTTTTTACTCAACTGTTGCATCCCTCAATGTTCATAGAGTTCTTCTATTTGTACATCTTGTTGATGTTTAAGAACCGTAGATGTAGATGATATAGCCATTGCATGCTTCTTTACATCTCAGCCCTTGATATTGTATTGTGGAGATAGCCACGTAGGGACTTTGACAGCTAGTTAGGGGAGTCTAATTATATCCCCTCTTTGGTAAATCTCTTAGTACTATACTTAATCATTATTTCCAGAAAAAGAATAATCATGTTGTCTTATCTCTCATGGAGATGACTATCGAATAATCTTTACTCCTTATTCTTCTTAGTAATTACAAATGATGAGCCTAGTCAGGGAGCTTGACTGAAAAGCCTATTCTCGGCATTTGGTGCTTGATATTAACAGATAATCATTTCCCAGGGAATTTTTAAATTTCGACTTGTTTGGTTGTATGTGGTTGATTTCATATGTTGCCTTGAAGTTATATCATACCTAACCATAGTAAAAAATAATCATGTGAATAATCTCAATAATTATGAAAAGAAAAGGATTAAATAAAATTAGTATTTATAAGTGACATCTAGAATTAATGAAGTTCATAATGATAGTGGTAGTTAGGTAATGTTTTTTTCTCAAGAGAATGGTGCAACCTATGACATTCAATGAAGTCTCAAATATAACAAATTAAATGTGAAATAAATGACTTGAATAATAAATTTTCTAGATGCTATTGACGGCCACTTTTAATCAGATTGACAACAAGTCCTCCTAATGATGTTAACATAAGTTTTCATATAGATAACTCTGACTAAGGTATAACCCTAGTTTTCTAGTCAGCCTCTTTGACTTCACATCTATGGAAGGGGACTATAAATAATCTTTGAGTAGTCATTGATTGGTTTCCTTTTTCTCTTTCATCAAAAGTATTATGCATGCTTATTAGTTGTCTGTTTACCATGGGTCTAATAAATTGGGCTTCTTTCACTGACATTGACATTAGACTGGACTCTGAGGGGCAAACTGCAACAATTAGGACCATTGATGAGTATTTGAACAAATTTGAAAACCTCAAGAGTCTCATGCTACTTAAGAACCTTACTTTTCCTAATAGCTATTACATTAATAGTTTGATTGGAGGTCCTAAAACCCCGATACAATCATTTGCGAGGGTTGTTGATTTCTAATTGCCGATAGACATTTAAGATTCATTAGAAACTTCCCACATCAAGCAATGTTAGAACTCACAATTGCATCAGTTAGGATATTTTTCATCACCTACTACAAGACCAAAACTGACGCAAGTTCAAGCTCAATCACCACAACCCAAAGCCAGAACCTTGACACCTGCACAAAGGGTTGATAAGATAGTAAAGTGTTATGTTTTCTCTATGATAAACTTTGTGAGAGAGGACACAAATGTAACATTAAAAAGCTATAGTTGTTCCTCTTTGAGATACATAGAAAGGAAGAAGAGCAAGTAGGTTAAGAAGAGGGAGGAGTGAAGATTTTTATTTAGAAAGGGATGTTCTATAAATTTTAGTTAACGCCTTATGTGGCAATAAGCGTTATAATGGCAAAGCACTCTGCATATTCTCATAAAGTAAGGAAGTACCCCACAACTTCCTAAACATTGTTACAACTAAAAAGTTGGGGTAGAGGATTTATGCTGTTCAACCTTAGACCATCACTGTTGCTAATGGCAACAAATGGTAGTGTTTACACATTTGCAAGGGATTTAGATAGAAGGTGTATAATGTAGAATTCATAGCGAATATATCGCTTATGTCACTTGGGAATTATAAAATGGTCCTGTGAGTGTAGTGGCTAAGCGAGTTAGGGACTATGAAGTGGAACTTCAAGAGGATCACTTACTACGCTAAGCTCATGTATTCAGGGGTTAAAGGGGAAGAAGGTATAAGTGGTAAGTAGTGCCTAGTTGTAGAAGGCAATAGAGGGAACAACTCAATTGTGTATGTCGTAGCTTGTGAAACAACTCAATATGTGCGTTTTACAAAAGAACATGGGCACAGAGGTAATGCACCTAGCCATGGCTCAATTGCTGTAACAAGTTGGAGATATCTTTAAGAAACCCCAGTCCTTGCCCCAAACCGTAGGAGCTTTTGACCACAAACTACCCTTAGCACGTGGCACCAACCCATTCAATATGAGGCTCTACAGGTATCCGCTAAAACAGAAAGATTTTATTGAATCCTTGGTGGAAGAGATGCTAGATAAGGGTATGATAGAATACAACTCAAGTCCTTCTGCAAATTTTTTGGTCCTAGTTGGCAAGAAGGATGGGTCTTGGCAAATGTGTGCTGACTGCAAGGAATAAACAAACATACCATAAAAGAGAGTTGCCAAAACCTATAGTTAAAGAGCTAATTGATGAACTAGAAGGGACTCAAGTGTCCTCTAAGTTGTATCTGAGATCTGGCTTCCATCAGATAAAGATGTTTACTAAAGATGTTTATAAAACAACTTTCAAGACTCATCATAGCCACTTTGAATATTTGGTCATGCCCTTTACGATGTCAAGTGCAGCAGCGATTGTATAGGGGTTATGAGTTCAACCTTCAAAGATTTGGTAAGGAAATGCGTCATCATTTTCTATGATGATTTTCTAGTGTATAACAAATCGATGGAGCAGAGTATCCACCAATTTACATAAGTTTTCACAAGTGCAAGTGCTAATGCATTGTATTCTAAGAGAAGCAACTATTCATTTGGAATGCCTAAGGTAGAATACTTCGGGCATTTCGTATTAGCCTCAGGGACTAAGACTAAAGACTAACCATAGCAACATACAAGACAATGAGGATTCGCCTCTACCTTAAGAATATGAAATAGCTGAGGAGCCCTCTAGATCTAGCCGACTATTATAGGAAATTCATTGGAGAATATGTAGGGATTAGCAGATCATTAACTAATTTCTTAAGAAGGGGAACAATCAATGTGGTGATGAGGCTCAAATTGCATTTTGCACCTCAATCAAGCCCTTAGTTCAACTCCGATATTTGGAGTACCTAATTTTTCCAAGACTTTCATTATGGAGACTGATGCATCCTCAAAAAGGCATTGGAGTTGTCTTGATGCAAGATAAGCACCTTTCAACTTTTATTAGTAAATGCCTCAGACATAACTGGCAAATTTTTTAGTACATAAGATGAAATAGTTGGCGTCGATATTTGGAGTAAACATGGGAATGATACTTGACTAGGAAAATTCTTTTAGTTTAACTTGGTGGTGACATAATAACGTTACACTCAAAATTCAGGACACTAAGAGGCAACTCTAAAGTTAAATTATTATTTCCAACACCCCCAAAATAAGGAATTTTATCATCCAAAAATCATAATAAAACGGTCCATATCATTACCCTCATATTGAAAGGTCAGTCAAAATGTTATGATTAATGATTTTAACTATTTGAATCATATTTTCCATCAAAAGCTTAAGTGTTGTTTGACTTGGGAAAATCCTATGGAAAAGAAATTTGAAAGGAAAAAAAATTGAGGAAATTTTTTGGTGAAAGCTAGTTTTTTTCTTTTGTTTGAAATTGGGAAATAAATTACTAGGAAAAAGATCAAAATAAAAAGAAAGAGGAAGAAAAATGTAATAGAGCATTACATTCGATTCCCTTGTTCATCTCATCCCTTTTTTCTTGATGATTTCTTCTCATTCTCTACCACCAGATTCTCAAAACCTTTTTTGTGGTGATATTACATTTGAATATTTAGCCTGATTGACCCAGAATCCATCACATTTGATAACGAGTTGGAAGTGGGGTTTTTTAAATGTATCAGTTAAAACAGAGGAAGCATGCAACAGCAAAAATAAAACAAATAGAGGTAGCAAGAATTCGATTGAAAGAGGAATTCAGAACCAATTTGGAGCTAATTAAAGATTGATCAAAATAGCTAGGGATATTAGATGCATAGAGTTAGAGAGAGAGAGAGAGAGAGAAGAAAAATCTTACATACATATGCATGTGCTTTTACAAGGTACAAACCCAGCCGCTGATGGCTATGGTTATATATCAAATGTTGCACATTTTTAGTGTTATTATTGTAGGGGCATACTGGCAGGGGTCATCTACACCAATGCACGCATTACATGTTTGACTCCTTGTAGCAACAATTTTTTAACTTTTCAAGTTTACATTATGAAATCTAATCCTTGCTTTCATTTTCTTCATTATTTTTACTTTTTTGACAATTTTTACCCTTTTTCCCCTTTTGTTTTCACCTCATATAACAAGCTGAAACTAACTTTTCTTTTATTTTTGTTATTGATGAGTCAGCAAATGCAACATTTTGTTTGTTTTTATTCTACATTGTATCGTTTATTTATTTTACATGATCAGATGAGTTGTGAATTTTTGTAGCTGCGATACCACATAAGAACATGAATCTTTAGTGTCAAATAATGAACTTTTAATATCTATTTAATGAGTCTTTAATTATAAATAATGAATTTTTAGTAAGTCTTGTGTGAGACCATCTCATATAAGATATATCATAAGACACATACTTTCATGCTAACTTTTGATAATGATTGGGTTGACTAATAATTCATTTAGTATTGGCTAATAAAAGTCACTACCATATGAACCATTAGTCACCCTAAATTAAAGCGTCAATCTAGAACCTATTATTAGTCATCGTCAAACATCTAAAAAGTCACCCCAAAAGGAGGCTTTCTCATATTAATTTTTATGTGAGTTGGTCTCATCCAAGAAGTTGTGACTCTCTTTTATTTGTTTAGGGATAACCTTTAGTTACAGTAATCAATTTAACCATTTTTAAAGTAATGAATCATTTCAGAGAGCCTGTTGATTTTCAACTTAAAAATGTAAATTTTATGTGACTAATCCTTTTAAATTGAATAAGTTTTAAATTTTGAGTTGGGAATTTTTTTTGTCTAAATGATGAATCTTTAACCTAACTTAATGAACCCGTAAGCTAGTAGGAATGCATTGACAGATTGGTAAATAAGAATTGTTTAGTAGACAATCCTTTAGTAAAAATATCAGCAATCGGTAAGCTAGTAAGAATATGTCGTACTACAAGATCAACCAGCAGCAACTTGCTCACGAGCGAAGTGGTAGTCCACCGCTATATGTTTGCTGTGATCATGCTGGATTGGATTAGTTGACATATAGGTGGCACTAATGTTGTCACAATATAAGCGAACTGGAATATGAATGACAATTCGAAGATCGTAAAGGAGCTTCCAAATCCATAAAGTCTTAGCGACAGTGCAGCCTAAAGCACGATACTGAGCCTTGATAGAGGATCTAAAGACCGTGGGTTGCTTCTTGGAACGCCAGGCAATAAGGTTGGATACAAAGTAAATTGTATAGCCTTTAGTAGAATGACAGGAGTCCTTGCACCCAACCCAATTAGCATCTAAATAGGCAAAAATAATAGAAGGAGACATAGACGGCTGCATCAATAACCCATGAGCATGAGTGCCCTACAAATACCTAAAAATGCATTTGACAGCATGAAGGTGCGTAGTGCAGGGAGCATGCATAAATTGAGAACTACATGGACTGCATAGGCAATGTTAGGACGAGTCATGATCAAATACTATAACGTACTTACCATACTCCCGTACTCAGTAGGATCTGCAAGCAATTCACCGTCAATCAGGGATAAAAGGGTATAAGTAGCAAAAGGGGTGGTAACAAGCTTGATAGTGTGAAGATAAGAATTATTAAGAAGGTCATCAACATATTTCTGCTGAGATAGGACAATACCTGTGGAATTGCACAGTACCTAAATACCAAGGAAGTAATGGAGCTCCCCTAGATCCTTCATAGCAAACTAGTTAGAGAAAATAGAGATAAAATAGCGGAGAAACTGCGAGGAACTATCAGTCAAGATAATATCATCCACATAGAGAAGAAAAATCAAGATGTGAGGACCAGTGTAAAAGACAAATATAGAAGGATTAGCAGTACTACACACAAATTCATAAGATAAAAGAAAGGTGACAAAACAGTGGAACTAAGCTTGAGAAGCTTGCTTCAAATGATATATAGCTTTCTTGAGTTTGCAAACATAATGTGGGTGGCAGGGATGAATGAAACCATGTGGTTGTTTTATATAAACTTCTTCAGTAAGATGTTCATGCAAGAATGCCATTTTAACATCTAACTGTTGTATAGACCAGCGAAACAAAATACCTAAAGAAAGAAAAAGTCGAATCATAGTAGGTTTAACAATAGGGCAGAATGCCTCATGGTAGTCAATTCCAGCCTACTAGTGAAACCCTTGAGCTACCATATGCGCTTTATACCCCTCCACAGATCCATCAAACCGATGATATTTTACTCTTTAGACCCATTTACTCCCCACTAAGTTTTGTGAAGGGTAGGGTGAAACCAAGTCCCATGTGCCATTATGTAACACCCCTACCCCCTAGGGGACTTTAACGCTTTCTTTAACCCTGGAGTGAGATAAATAGAGTTTCACCTAGAAACTGGTCATTTCTTAGGCTTAAAGTCTTATATTAGCTTCCTATGAGGAATAAAGGTATAAAATAATACCAAAACAAGCTCAATAGCTACACGCCGGAGTACACAACTTTACATGCCACATGCTCGGAATAACCCAATAATAAAGTTCAATAATAAGAAGAAAATAAAAGATAGAACTCAACAAATCACACATCCGAAGCGCTAGAGCTTACATACCAAAAATAACTAACTCCAACTAAAACAAACGACGTACTATTCAGATGGACGGCCCACATGCCCATTCAGAGCGACTGTTATTGAATATGCAATACATGAAGCAAAGTACTTTATTTACATATACTTGGGAATCCGGAAATACACCATATTACGTCATTAACCTCATAAAGCTACGTATACATGTACACATAACCCTTTTTCAAATCAGGGGGAAGACTCCAACCTGGCATACATAAATTAACTTCTCTGTCACATCAAAAACCTGGGAGAAGGGGAAATAAAGAGGGGATGAGCTACCACACACACAGTAAGTGATGCTCAACGCCGAGAAAAACAAAATAGTTGCATGTAATACTTTTAAGTAGCAATGACACACATTGGATATTTAATATCACATAATAATCACATAAGGTCTCCCATATTCGTTATTACCTCAATAACCTTCAAGATTCAAAGATATTCCTAATCTCCTTCTATTCTAGGCATAAGAGTTATTGACTGGCCTAAACTATGTCTCTTGTAGTTTAGTAGTGACGAGCACTTACTTAACATCACATAGCAAGCATAATAGACTCAAAAGTAAGCTAACTCACGCACAAATGCAGGTATGGAGAACAGAGAGCAATTAATTCACACATAAAGACGTATCATCAAAGAGTTCAATTAAAATTACCAAGTGAGATTCGTTTTGGTAAGAGATTGGATTTAACGCATAAAGGCAAGGACCATTACTCAAACCGAAATAAGCATTTATAAAACAGTCATTATTCCCTGGAAAATCATTTGGACTCAATAAAAAGCTCTTTTCAAGAGCACATGCACCTTTTCAAATCTTTGCACAAACATAGTCCTCAAACTATGAGTTTTCATTGCGTAACAGGTACAAAATCGTTTTGAGGGGTATCGGATTTTCATATTCGTGTTCATAAGGGAGATCTACACTCGCCCTTTATATTATCCCTGGGGACTCTCATAATCAATGGACTATTACCCTTGTCAGGGACTTCTAGAATTCCCACTTCTGGGTCTAACTCCTAGGAATTAGGGCTCCCGCATACCGAGTCTGCTCCCTAAACATTTGTCTAAGCGCTTAGTGCCATTCTCCTAGCCCAAAACATTTGATGCATCTCAATTTAAACACATTTTTTCTCAAAACTCTCATGGTATCACGACAGTGGCACTTTCATTCTCGTGAAGGCTAAAATGCCTTAATGAATTCAAATCGACTTTTGAAAGTATAAACAATGCATTTGGGAAAGCGTGCTTACAAATGCGTTAGCAACCATATGACCATTCACTTATCAAGGAATATGACATTAAAACTTGTTTTAGAAGCTAGTGGACACAATCATGTATAAACACCTCGATTTCTCAATGTTCAGATACAAAACGATTCATACATAGTGTGAGATTCTATGCAGTCACTTGAAGCATCAAATAAGTTATTAAAGAGTCTATAACATCCAATTACGACTCACTCTTATCAAACAAATAGTCTAGTATTCACTATTAACTGCATATTCCAGAATGCTTGCCATATCAAGCAAATCACTTACCTACTGATTAATATAGACCTTTGAGCATATCACAAACTTATTCATTCATAATTCAAAACATTTATCAACCCAACAGCTCACTTGAATAGCCTCTAGAGACAATCAAGGGATCTTTAAAACTCAAATTTACTGATTAAAAATTGTCCATGCTACAAGTAATTTCGGCAACCAAAATAAGAACCGAATCAACAAGAAAACGGGAATTAGCTAAAGCATTTCCGGCTAGCTAGGCGTGAGATAGGCAACCTTTTTATGAACCCTTCAAAGATATTTTAATTTCATACAACTAGCATGTAATAGTTTAGTCGCATTCAAGGTTTAATGGCAAACAATTATCGTAGCTATTTTTAGTTCGGTAGTTCAGCAGAATCAGCCCAATATCACACTTATGGACTCGATTTGCAATGTTATAACTGATTCAGTAGCCCGGACCCCCTCTTCATAGCACCTTCCACAATAATCCTCAAATTCCACTCAATGATTCAACCCCAAATTCATCAAAGAATCAAACTTAATTTCGATTCAACATCAATATCGCCCAATTCGCATGGTAATTCAACACTCACTAAATTGACATGCAACTCAATTAATTGAACAAAATGATAAAACTTTGCAAATTAATAATAGTTTAGGAATCGAGAACCACCCACCTCGCTCCAAGCTTATGAACCCAACTTAGGGTTTGGTTTAAGCTGGCTTGCATGATTCGGTTCGATTTGCTCCTTGCTATAGGCGTCTTACTTGCTGCTGTAATTCTTGACTAGCACCGTTGAGGCACTGGGACAAGCGACTAACCCTCATACCTCAGCCATTTGCGGTTTTGCTACCTGCGCATGAGCTAGCCACCCAGTCGCTGGCAGTTGCCGTTACTAGCATCGGCCACCTTGGCTGCCGGTACTTCTCTCAGCTCGCTCCCTCGCTTTCCTCTTCCTCCATTTCTCTCCCCCTTTGTGTGTTCAAGGATCGCGGGTAGTAGAACACCCCCCTCCCTGTTCTGCGCTTTCGTGAAGAAGCCTCTTTTGTTCCCTTTTTTTTTGGTTTGGTTTATTTAATCTGACCTACTAAATCGAGTTTGGTTCTAAATCATCTCAACTTGCTTAATCTCGACTCAAAATATCCTAATTCAACTTGCCAATTTTTGAGTAATTATGCCTCGACTTAACTTTTAATGAGCCCATTAATTTCATATAATCACATAATTTAACTGGGAAAAGTAATAAAATTACTCTGTATACGTATTACACCTAATTAGTGCGCAAACAATTAATCAAACATGGCTAATTAAATAGAGAAAAGTTAATGAAAGCATCTACCCAATTAGTTAGCCCCGATTAAGAATGTCAGCTATTACACATTAGCTAGTAATGCATTATACTTCTCAGCCATTACTTCTTTCCAATGTGGAGATTTGGATGCTTGAGTGAAGGAAGTAGGTTTAGCTTTAACTAAGGACACAGAGATATAAAGAAGATGCTTGGGTTTGAAGATACCAAACTTGGATTCAGTTTGCGCTTGTGAACATTAGTGGTGGAACTCGAGCTGGAGGACATCAGGTATAGGAATGGGCTGAGGTGAAATTGACATTAGGCTAGCAGATGGACTGGGCTCAACCCGAGATGGACGAGCCTGTGAAGATGCAAGACCATGGGTCGTGAGATGTAGTTGGGAGGAATGGAGGATAGTGGGTGGTGGGCTACAAGTGGATATACAGTCTGGGCTAGATAGGGGACTAGGTCGAGAGTCTTGGAGTGGACTAGGTTGACACGAAGCAGGGGATGGGATGGACTGAGTTGGGTTGTGTCGCGTGGTAGCTGGACGTAGGATGGGATGCGAGCCGTGGGTTGGGCCGTATCAGGGGCTCGATGGCGAGGCAACGAGGGCCAAACAATGAGGGACCTAGAGGCTAATTGTGTTGAGGAAGGTGAGCTTGACGAATTGGGTGGTGTGACAACATCTGTAGTGTGAGTAAAACTCAAAATTTCAGTGAGAACAAACGGTGGTGGTTTATGAATGGAGAGAGCTCAAGATGCCAGAGTCGGAAAGGGGAAGTTGTTTTTATGAAAAAGCACATGCCTACTGACATAAACATGGTTAGTAATAGGATCTAAAATCGATAGTCCTTATAGTGAGGGGCATAGCCCAAAAACACACAAGCAGCAGACCATAGGGATAGTTTATTTGCAGAAGGAAAGTAAGGAAAACATGTACACCCAAAGGGTTTCAAAAATTTATAATTAGGAACCTTTGCAAATAAAATCTCATAGGGTGACTTTTCGCGAAGAATAGGAGTAGAGAGCCCATTATTAGTGAAAATCGCATCATATTGTGCATCTAGCCAAAAACAGGCAGGAAGAGAGGCATCATTCAGAAAAGAACGAGTCATTTCTAAGAGATTCCTGTGCTTTTGTTGAGCTACCCCATTTTACTATTGTGTGTCCGGGCAAGATTTTCGAAAACAAAGACCATGTTTAAGTAAGATGTCATGCATTGAAGTTTGGTCAAATTCCTTTCTCCCATCACTCTATAACATTTTTATATCGCTATTAAAATAATTTTCAACCAAGGTTTTCAATGCTCCAAAAATAGTATAGACTTCTGACTTTCGTTTCATAGGATAGATCCATATAAATCGAGAAAAGTCATCAATAAAGGAAACATATTCCTTAAAAACCTGATGAGATAAAACTAGAGATTGCCATATTTTAGAATGTATTAACTCAAGAGGGGAACAAGTACAATGTTCAACTAAATTGAAAGGAAGTCTATGAGACTTCCTTAAACGACTAGTCATACAATTATCATTGAAAACAATAGAACATTCAAACAATAGTTTTTCTTTAAAATTGCAAAAATATGAGCTCCATAATGCCCCAGACGGCGATGCCAATGAGCTCCCGAAGAACTAAACGCTAGGTTGGCTGGAACCACTGGGCTTTTAGCAGGAAGACAAACCATATAGACATTTCCAACACTAGCACCGTGCAAAAGGATGTCACCTGTGGTGTTGTGCGTAAAATGAATAGAATCATAATTGAAAATCTCACAGCAATTATTGTCACGACATAATTGTCTAACGAATAAAAGGTTATGACTTAACTGGGGTATGTGAAGGACACGAGTAAGATGCAATGGCTTGATAGAAGTAGACATAGAAATATGACCAACATGTTTAATGGGCAACAAGGTTTTGTTCCCAACTTTAACAAGACTCGCTCTGAAGTAAACAAATTTAATAAGTAGCTTACCACTGTCAAGAGTCATATGGGAAGTAGTGGCAAAATTTAGATACCAAATTTGTTCACCAACATCGACGGAATTGAAGGTAGTATATACAAGAAGCACTAGTTGTTGGCGAGGTTAACAGCAGTTAGGACAGGTGTTAGCGGAGTGACCTGTGGCATGATAGATTTGGAAAATAACATTGGGGGGGAACCTAGTATCCCTTGTGACTGATTAGTGCCTGCACACATGTGGTGAGTATCCAAAATAGAAGTGGTAGAATTAGATGACAGTAAAACATCAGAACTACCTTATACGATATTAGTAGGCATACTTCGAGGAGACGAATCATTCTACAGAGAATTGTTGTCTTTGTTGTTCCTGTTACGATCTTTATTGTTGGTCCTTTGTTATTCCAGTTGCGACGCCCACCATTATTCTTACCTTTACCATTGCCATTGTTCTGATTGCGAGAACCACTGCCTTCATTTGAACTACTAGAACTGACAATGCTGATGAGAGCCTGATGTACAAGAGTTTTGCAATTCGACTGAAATTTCGCTCGTTGCTCGTAGAAAATTAGTTTAGAGTGTAGATCATCAAAGATGTGACTGCCAAGAAGCGTGGAATAGGTAGTGACAAAACTATGATGATCTAGCGGTAAACTAGAGGTACTAAATTGAATTAACCCAAGATCGGAGACTGGACTTTAAATGGCAGGAAGGGAGTCAATAAGGGTTTTAATATGTTGCAAATAATCCTCCATCGGCTGATCAGTTCATTTTGAGACATTTGTGAGCATACACTTAAGATCTAAAGCTTGAGCCAAACTAGCGGTATTGAAACAAGATACAAGATGCTGCAAGATTGGCAAAGCATGTGAAATATTGCATACCTCACATAATGTCTCCTTTGAAATTGTAGCTAGGCGTGTCCAAAACTATCTATAACCGAAAATTCGAACCATGAAACTATGAACCGACCCGAAATTTTGCGCATTGAAACCGAAATATTTAAAAATGTCGGTTTGGATACCCAAAACAATAAATATTTTTTTTGGTTTTAGTTTGGATATTATTCAGATGTTTTGTTATTTCGAGCACCTAAAAACCTAAATTTTTTCCTCAAAAACTTTTTGTTAATTTTCTCTTCTAAAGACTTTGCAGGTTAAATATCCCCAAGTCCCAAGAAGACAAGTACTTTGACTTTGTTTCATTATTTTATTTATCCGTTTAGATCCTCTGGAGGACTTTGTGCATCTAGACAACGGGTTGGGCATGATATTATTAAGCTTATGTTTTTTGGAGGTGTGAAGTCGTTGGAATGTGAATGGCTTTAAGGTACTTTGTGATATTGTCACTTTGTGTGATAAGATCAAGTATTAGTTGGTTAAACACAGCAACGTTTTATAGCATAAACTGCAATAGTTATGAATACAAAAAAATTATTAGACAAATAGGGAAAAAATATTTTTAAAGAACTGGTTTATTAGATGACCGAAAACCTGAGCCGAAATATTTGGGTACCCGAATTTCAGGTACTTGAATACTTCAATTTGGATACGGTTCACCACTATGCCAACCCGAAATTTCGGGTACCTGAACTGAAATCCCTTTTGGTTTGGGTACCCGAATCATGAACACCCCTAATCCTAGCAAAGATTCATGCTCGAATTTGCTAATCGACCCAAAGCCAGTAAGAATATATAGGATTAGGCTGACTAACGCCGGGAGCAACTAATATAGTGGATGACAGTTGAATAACAATGCCAACGAGCATGACAAAGGAGGTGAATTGTACTAAACTAAAAGTTTAAGCTGATGGTTGAAGCTTTATGCTCTAATACGCCCCCTCACGCGATTGCCTTTGGCTTACAGCGTGGATGATGCAAAGGCTCCCCCTACCTTGCGCAATAAATCAATATGGGAGCTGCTAAGATTTGAACCTGAGACCTCTTACTCAGAAAGGCTCTAATACCATGTTCAAGAACCATCTCAACCAAAAAGGCCAAAGGCATCCATGCTTCAAGCCCAAATGCATTCGTGTGAGGGGGCGTGTTAGAACATAAACCTATTCCTGATCCTTTCACTATCAGTTTAAGTTTTTGGTTGAATTAGTTCTTGAACCTTTAGGCTTAATTGATGAAACTTTTGATATTTCGAATGATGGATATTTCCTACTATATGATGGATCTTTTCAAGATGTATGCCTATTATTGTACTGACGTATGTACGGCAGAATTATTGGTTGAAAATTGAACAATTTCTATCTATTGAAAATTGAACCATAGCTTCTTGCTCAGATTTAACACTTTGTCCAATCAATTCAAGTTCATCATTCTCAATATATTCTTGTTCGATGGGTTATTTGTGCTGAGGAACTGCAATTTAGGTTGTCAACAATGTCAGAAATTTTATTATATTCATCAATGTACTTCGGGAATAGATAGTAGTCGAAACAAAAAAAATTGCTAAAGCAAGCACAAAAGGTTCACTGCAATAGAGAAAAGATTCATTGCAATTGGGAAAAGGTTCTCTACAACCGGAAAAAGCTTCATTGTAGCAAAATTATCATGTGAAATCACCAAGAATCCACCATCACCAAATAAGAATTAGTACCAACATCCACATTTTCATTTGAAAAGTACACTAACTAGATGCCATTGCACTGAATTTTTGTAGTATAAATCATACGTACCTATAGCTTCTTGTAGTAATAGTGCATGAGGGACATATTCTTGTTCGTTGGGTTCTTGATGTTGGGGACCTTCAATATAATAATAATGTCAGTAATTATCATAATTATTAGCTTATCGTTATTTTATGAATAAGATAGTTTGAGATTGTTATTAGTTAATAATTTTTGGTGAATCTTTTGGACAATGCAATGAATCTTTTATACACTGCAGTGAACTTTTTGACTAAACTAATGTATCCTCTTCATCAGGTTATGATGTTGCAATCGTTTTCGTGGGGAATTTTATCAAACATGTTATGTGCAAGAATTTTGCAATTTAAAAGTTTGCACTTGATATGTATACTTTGCTCTGAATTTTGACATATAATCGCTTCTTTGAGGAATTTTATCAATCATACCTACCTGCAACATAAACATCTCGCAACTGTAACTCTTCAATGAGCAATTTTTCTGCTTCAACCACTATCCGTTCCTCAAAATCCATTGTTTTAAGAATTTATAAAATTACTTGCAGTTGTTTATTATGTATTTACATTTAAAAAAAATTCCTGGCAATGTTTCGGCCTGTCTGAATTAGCGCAGTGGTCCGCCCAAATTAGAAAAGATAGGGTCGACAGGGCTGAGAGAATTTGGTGCATGCTTTCTTACTGGGCTTGGGAAAATGCAATTATTGCTTAGCCAAATTACATGATGCCTCTTATATAGTTGTATACCTTGACATGATATGTAGATATTATATACCTTAGAATTATAGAGGGGGGAGGGGAAGACAGAGAGAGAGAGTACCAGCATCAACACAAAGCATCACGCAAACGAGAGAGCAAGGTATCGGGACTAAAATGAATATTTCCCTCTAAGGTTTCCTTTGGCTTCTGAAAAGAAAGTTACACCTCTCAAATTTAGTCATTTTTCCACCTATCTTTCTAGCCCATTTGTTTTCTTTACATTTTTCTTCTAATCAAACTTTTGGAAAAAAGAAACAACATTTCTCAAAATTTTTTTCTTCCCTCCTCATTTTAAGTTCCAAACATAGCCTAATTTTTTTGCGATAATAACAGCCAAAAAACCACTTTTAGGTTGCCTCATTCTCATCCTGTACAAGTTACATTTACAGAGTCATAAGCCTGAAAAGAATTCTACAAGATCTCAGAAAAATATGTGCATGAGATGCTTTTTCTCCTTAAATTTGACAGAAAGATGCCAATGCTCCCCGGAAATCAGGGACCAATACAGAGTATCGATGACTAGCACATCAAAAGAAGGGCTTCTCGGGTTCGACCTAGTAAAGATAACACCGTTGCAGCAATATGATGACCAGTCAGGCCTGCACGAGTTAGCTGCTCAGTTGGAGATGCATGCTCAATATAAGAATCCGGTAAAACAATTGGCCGCCACTGAAATAGGAGGGAGAAATGAGTCACGCAGAGCTGAAATCAGAGCACGATTTACTTGCTCAAGCAGAATTATATACCACAGGACAGCTCACTTGGACAAATGAGAGAGAGAAGGGAACAAAACAATAAAGAATGTGTTCATCATTATACTCTTTTCTTCTTCTCACTTCATCTCTTAGGGCACGGCAAAGCAAAGAAGGTGTTAGAGCACACATACAATAGCGAGTCAAAATTTTGGCTCATAAGTGGGGGTCTACTCCCTCTACATTATTCCATGAGTCTATTTTTTGGCTCTTAATTTTCAACCTTCATAATGCAAGGCTCACCGGTTTGGCTCATGACATAAAACAATACCCATAAATTCACTTTACCATACCCAACTTTCATTTTTAAAGGTAAAAAAAAGGAACAACCAATTAGAACTAAAAGAAATCAAAAACTTAAAAAAAAAAGCAAAGGAAAAAGTGTGCAAGCCAACTCGTCCCTCGCAACAAGTCTTGCGAGCCATGCAATTTCTTCACGATTTCAACTTTACGAGCTGCTGAACTCAAATTTCAAGGGAAGCAAGGCTGATTTCTGAACACGTTGTACGTGCTTTTATAGGACAATAGTTCTCCAATTACTCAACACTCCGCAAAAATAGAGACGGGAGGGCAGACTGTGAATGTCTCTTCGTTTTTTTAAAATTTTTGGAGGGGGGTTACCAATTATGAGATTCGTTTTTTTTTGTAAATGGGGGGGGGGGGGGAGGGGGGAGGTTACCAATTATGAGACTCAAATAGTTTGGACATAAACGTAGATTGCCATCACACAATTCTAGCCTGACTAAGCTGTAAAATGCTAAATGCTAGAAATGATGGATCATTGGGGCCATTAATGTTCCCGTGACTCCATTAACTCTTTTAAATGGCATGGCCTCAAGGGCTACATGCCTACTTCTCTTAGACCTAGGTATCTTTGTCGGGACTTTTGCACGGTCTGGTCAACCTTCCCCCCTGTCTCATAACATTCTTGTGCCAGACAGTCTCAGATGAGACAATTATGCGGAGCATTTTAACTACGCAAAATGGCTTTGCTCTGAAAGGAAACAAAGTCGAATTTTCTCTGTTTATAAATAAGTGAATACCACATTTTCTTTCTTTTCTTTTTTGGTAGGGGGCGGGGGCCATATCAAAGTAATTGTACAAAAAATTCATTTTCAAGAATATTTTCCAAGAAAAAGATTTCCCCAGAGAATAGGTACGGTTTTCTGCCAAGACTCGCAGAAGGCATAGTGAAGGATTACCTTAACTCTTCCGTCAAGTTTCCCATCAAGGGCAATGAATTGAGCCACATGGGATCCAAATCCCCCAATAGATCCTTCCTCGACAGTAATCAGATAACCATGGTTTCCACAAAGTTCTCTCAGAAGTCCAATGTCAAGGGGCTTGCAGAACCTTGCATCAGCAACGGTTACTTCTAATCCAAGTTTCGAAAGGAGGGACTGAGCTGAGAGGCAGTTCTGAATCATTGCTCCATATCCTAGCAAAGCAACATCTTTACCTTCAACCAGAACTTTTCCTTTACCAATCTGTTTAACACAAAATCGTCTACCAAGTGAGCAAAAGGTTCCACGGAATTCAGACGCCAATCATATGAAGATTGTGGGCCCTTTGATTGGAGTCAAGTAACTCAAGTCAACTAGGCTTCAATTTGAAATAGGGTTCAGGTTGGACAATTCTGCATTGGTTATCTTTGCTACAACAGGTTTCAGCCATGGGCAGGGAGTGTTGCCAATGAGAGTGAATCTTTTGTGAAAATTAGAAGATTACAATTGCATTGTTTCTTGGACAAGTTTTCAATATAAGCCATGTCTATTATTATTGTTGCTTGCAGACAACCTTTTGAGTGTAGGGTAGAACCATAACCAACGTGCCAAGAACAGTGCCACAACAGGACCACTCGTAACAGTTTCACCAATGAACACTGTGTTGTAACTGGCTGGTACAGACTGTACACACCATTCTAGTTGGAAACCAATTTTCAGATCACTGTCTCATTCTGTGCTAGTCAATAGGAGTCAGGGCTAGCGAATACCAGACCCTTTGAGTAAAAAGCCAGCTGGTACAGCATCAAAAATATTTTGTATTTTCTTTCTACGACAATAACATCATCTCCTTGTGTGGGTCCCGCTTTCACGGGTCCTGGGAGATCTAGATGTAGGCAATTGTACCTCGCCCGTAGAAAGGCTGATTCTAAGAGTTCGTATTTTCTTTCTAGAAGTCATATTTTATTTTTACTGAAAATTTAATAACTACAAGTTTTATTAGGATAAGAGGTTAAGAGGATGCAGGCCAAGAGATATAACATAGATGCACAGGTTGATATTGATTTGATTTCACTTTTAGCAGGCTTTGATGCAATTACCACAATATCGGAAGAAGATTCTAATGGCATTCTACATACTATTCTGCAAACCGATGTTGATGTTTAAAGAAAGTTCCCAATAAGCTTTTACCACATTTACGATGGAGTAGGTAGTCAACACATTTCATTTTTGGGGTCTACCAGGGGCTCTTACTTTACAGAAATGACGTACCTCAATAGGCACTGTACAATCCATGGAGTTGTTTAAGGGAACAACAGAGCCACTAGGATACCGGAAGCACACAGGACGATCATCTATTTGTGCTGCTGTGACCACCATGCGAGCCAGCTCAAACTCATCAGATGGTGCCATCACAATCATGTTAGGCAAGCATGACATGAAAGTTATGTCAAATGGTCCAGAGCACACTGGTCCATCTGCCCCTACCAATCCTGCATTTGTTATGGCAAAACGCACAGGTACCTTCTGTTGATCAACATCATGAACAATCTGCAACCAGAAAAAAAGGGCTGCAATATCAAGTTTTGCTTGCTCATTTGCATTTACGTGAAATTACTATTTAAACATTACTCTAGTAACCATCAAGAAAGCAACGGAAATATGAAGCGTGCATCTAAGTAGCTGCCCCCAAGAATTTCGTAAAGCTGGTGCGTCACTATGAAGCACCCATCCCCTAAAATAAATTTTTTTTTTAAAAAAAGAAAAGATAGGCCAACTCTTTGAACGACTATTATGTCTTATCACCAAGTCAATAAAAATGGAAGACAAGAAAGAATATGTAGGTCAAGTGAGTGGAAAACCACTTGGTAGTGAACACTTCCTCCAAACCCAAAAAAAGGAGAGGGAGTGTGAGCTAGCAAATGAAGGGAACAGAAGGCCCCTTACGGTGCATATTCATAACACTTAAATACAATGACAAAGGTGACACTGAATAGGTGAAACATGTGTATGCATGTACAAATCAATACAAAGGCCAAATGAACCTAATCCTAAGAATTTCTTGTGCGTGAGACACAAACTTGTAAAAAAGATTTTTCAGAAACGATCATGCAGAAGATGACAATTGATGAAAAAGTTGAGAGATTATCTAATATACCTCTACATTGCTTAAATAAGAAAAAAGAAATTCTGCAGATAAGGATGATTTGCAAAAAGCCAATATACAGCAGTGATATAGTCATGCAAAATAGCTCCCTTGAAGGCCTTAAATCTCATACTTGCCTTTTTCTCCCAAAGTGAAGATAGCGAAGTTTTCTAATTTTCTCCTCTCTATGACCCCCCCCCTCTTTCTCTGTTGAGGAACAAAAACTGTTACAACAACCACCAATAAGCAGGTAGTTTTCTAGATTGCAAAATGATTACTTTTTGGGATGTACATTTCACAATCCAATAATAATTCCAATTTTGAGTTCCATCTAGCTGCTTATTTTATCAAGGCAATTCATCTCAGTCTGCTGCATATAAGCAACATGTTTTGATGTATTGAAGCGCATGACATAGAGAGCTATGAGGGTTCATGGCAGAGGCAAGAGTTTTTTGGGTTTGGGGGGGGGGGGGAAGGGGGTTGGTGAAAAGAGGGCGAGAGAGAATACCTGATCATAAGCTCGCTGTAAAAAGGCAGAAGGAATTATACAAAATGGTTTCAGTCCACCACAGGCTAAACCAGCGGAAAATGTCACTGCATGTTGCTCAGCCATTCCAATGTCAAAAAACCTATCTGGAAAATTTTCCTGGAACAACTTAATCGCCGGCTCCATTCTCATTCCTGCATGAACTGCCACAATATCCATATCCTTCTGCACCTCAATAGATAAAGCCTCCATCAAGTAATCACTATACGTCCGTGTGCCAATACTAGGTAGCAATGGTGCAGCTGGACCCGAGCCTGTGTAAAAAATAATGGCATCAGCTGCCAAGGCAACTAAACTCAATTCCAGACAGCAATATAAAGCTTATCTATTATGACTATCACTAGATGAAACACAACTGATGCTAATTTACCATGGAGAAGATAGTTTTCTGCATTAAGATGGTAGGCTAGTCCATACTGTTCACATTATTTGCCCATGAAGAAAGAAGCAAGACTCATTAAACTGTTTATTTAGCATCTGTTGGCCATCAAATATCTAACAGTCTAACTCTGGAGTATGCGTGACTAAGACAAACCGAGGACCAAAATGGAGGCCAGATGTGCATCAGTAGGAAATATAAGCTACTAAAAATGCAAAAGGTCTCATAATATCAAGCATTTGCATGTTGGCAACTTGCACTTGAAACTTGGAAACATGAAAACATAAACTTTTTTCTCATACACGAGATACATCCGTACAAAAATACAAGTTGATACCAGTGCTGCCATTTAAGTTCAACAAAGCAATACTTTGTCAGAGGTAGCATAAGCAAAACAGTGGAACCAGATACAAAGGCACATTGAGATAAAACTTAAACCAGTAGAAAATATGCCTGGCCATATCCATCATATCCTTGCAAAAGTGACAGCTCAAAACTGGCATTGTGTTTTGTGAGAAGTGAATGACGTACCTCTACCAACAATTTCCATGGTCCCATTCATTTCCTTAGCTTCTTCAATATTTTCATTTGTCAAGACATGAATTAACACAGGACCCATAGAATCCAAAGATGCTACGTCTTGTAGAACACAGATCAGGTCTTGAATGTTGTGTCCATCCACAGGACCGATGTAATATAGTCCTAGCTCTTCAAAGAGGGTTGATCCTGCAGGGCCCAGCATACCACGTGCATATTCGTCAACTTTGGCGGCCCATTCATACATGCCCTTACCAATTCTCTTAGTAAGACCCTGAAAGGGGAAAAAAGGAGTAATTTGCTAATGCAGCCATGCAACCATTTGATATAAACGATTAACTTTGAACCCCAAAGTATGTTCCACACAAGAAATGCTACAGTCATTTTCTCCTCCAAAAAGATTATAGTCTGATTTTGCCAACATATGTCTACCTTAGCAGCTTCTCTGAGTTTTCGAAAAGTTTTACTAGACTGAAGCTTGCTCCATGTACTAGAAAGTGCATTAATCGGTGTTCTGGAGTCCTCATCAGGCTTAGGATGCAAAGAATGGCGACTATCATTCAAGATCACCATCAAGTTGGAGTCCAAATAACCAGCATTACTCATCGCCTCATAGACCTGACCAGCGGTGGTTGTTTCATTGCTAATAACTGAAACTACACGGTCCCGTTTTCCTTTGATATCCCTTGCAACTGCCAAACCTAAAATCACAATTCAAAACAACATCAATATGAGATAAGATTATGTTTTCTATACAGAGAATAGAAATCAAATGGAGAGTCACCAAGTCCAGCAGAGATACTGTTGCATCCATGAGCAGCACCAAATGGATCAAATTCACTCTCAAAGCGGCTCGTATAGCCAGAAAGGCCATTCTGCTGCTTAAGAGTGCCCATTAGAGACCTCCTTCCTGTAAGTAACTTATGAGCATACGTCTGTTTTCAGGACAAACAGATATTAGTTCCAGCAGAAGCAGTGCTTTGAGCTTTCTTGATATCAATGCCCTCTTCACAAATCACAACAAAGAGACCCAACAGAAGAATCAGGTGAGAAAGAAATAGCTAATGATGGAGAAGGTTAATGATCTCACTTGGTCCCCTTTATCCCACAGTATCTTGTCCATTGGTGCATGAAAAACATAGTGAATTGCAACAGTCAGCTCCACCACTGACAGACTGGCTCTCAGAGTTTTTTGTCCTTTTGATACCATGAGAGACAACTCTGCACGGATTTCATTGGCTAATTGACTCAGCTCCTGTGGACCAGAATTTCAGTTTGTTGAGACGTGGAACTCGGGGTTTCTTCCTTTAGTTATAACTATGGATCAAAGGCAAATGTCATTAGAAGCATAGAACAGAAAAAGGTACCATGACTTTCAACCTTAGGCGACAAGTTCTTCATGTTCATGGGATTCTCAACCATATCGAGTATAGGAGTGGATATTTCTTCCCAGAAGAAATCACTATTATTAGATAGACCTCTAATTCTACCAACACATCCCTGCAATCAAGAAAGATGGCATGTGAAATTCCTAGCTCTGAAACTAATTTACACAACAAGAACATGGACGTAATATGCCAAATTTCGGTGAAAATTTCATATAATTCACACAGCTACACAGAAAATTGAGGCCAGAAAACATGATACCTTGGACTTAAGATTGCAAGTAGCAGATGGGCACATAATGATTCTGGGAAATTCATAGGCAGGCTGATAGCTAAAGCTTGAGAGTTCCCCTTTCTGGGTAAAAACTCTACAGTTTCCATGAGATTGAACACTAATACCAAATGGGCGCTGAAGATAAGAAGTAGCCATTTTTAAAGGTCAAGCACCACACTCTTCAGAAGAACATCACTCAATTCAAAACACCAACGACCAAAGATTCATCCCCACATGACATCAACTCGATGAAATCCAACGGGGAAGTCGGTCACGTTTTCTTTCTCTTTAAGTGACTAACTGCAGTGGGAATAGAAAGGTGGCGCAAATTCAGCGAAGACAAATGCAGCAGATCGCCCGCTTGGGAGTTGGTGTCATGTTTCAGGCTCTAGAAGGATAACGAGGGCACACTCGGGGTTTTCCTCCCTTTTCTTTTGCCCCCCCTTTTTTTTTTAGAGCTATTGTGGATCTTTGGGGTGCGGCCCTTCCTCGGACCCTGCGTGAATGCGGGATACTTGTGCACCGAGCTGCCCTTTGTGGATCTTTCTGTTAAAATATTTTTGCTATTAATAAATAGTCATACTGCATAGAAAAGCTACATTCGACTCAAACTATGAACTTCAAACTCCAACGTCAAAATACAACCGTCATTCAAAAAAATTACTTTTACATATACTTGTTTCAAGTTATAGCTTGGACAAAAGATCTACTTGCCTGTTGTAACATCTTTCTAGAAAGAGACTCATTTATTTAATTGTAGACACTAAAAATATTTACATGTCATACCAAGATAAAATTAAATTAATTATTTAGGTCAACCCTCTTAATTGATTTAATTAAATCCAAATTGACTGACAAGTCATGACTCAATCCCAAACAGTTTCCAAGTCAAGATGCAGTTAACGCCCGAGACGACTTCCAAGTTAAGTCACGGCCCAAGCCCGAGTGACTTCCAAGTCAAGGTTTGGTCAAAACCCAAAAGACTCACAAGTTAAAACCCAAGTCAAAAGTCAAAGTCTAAGTCGATTCCTAAGTCAAAGTCCAAAATACTCTTAAGTCAAGATGCAGTCAAAACCCAAGACGACTTCCAAGTCAAGGCCCGACCCAAGCCCAAAAGACTCCCAAGTCAAAAGCCCAAGCCTAAGCTGACTCCCAAGTCAAAGTCAAGTCAAAACCCAAATGACTCCCTAGTCAAGATCCGGTTAAAGCCCAAGGCGACTTCTAATTCAAGGCTCGCCCCCAAGCCCAAGAGACTCCCAAGTCAAAGCATGAGTCAATGTCCAAGTCAAAACTTAAGTCAAAGCAAATGATTTCTAAGTCAAATCGATTCAAGTTGAAACCCGACTGAATGCCGAAAATGAGGTCAAAAGTCAATCTTGACATTCAAGGGTAATGCCCCCCCCCCCCCAAATCAAGGTTGAAAAATCAAAAGAATCCACGAAGGCTCAAGCGCTCTATCTTTGAATGAAGATAACAAGCACTTGAAGCACGTGTCATCCTCCCTCGAAGATCAAATATTTGTCTTAATTGAGATTAAGCATCTCAGGCCCCATTTGTGTTTACAAATTTTTTGGCATGCTCGATAGGATATCTCTACCTCCCATCTCTTTCTCCTAAAAATCATGACTTTCAAGTTTCAAAAGCATTCTCTTCAAAGAAGACATGGCCACTAAAGACGTTACCTCTCAATCTTCAACGAGGAAGAACACTGGATCTTGCTCTCTCATAGATCCTACGAAACGGACGTCACTTCTAGTAGGCGACCTCATGCAATGGAGACAAGAAGTATGACAAAAGCTGTTGCGTCGATCATCGCTAGGAAAATAGTGGCGCCCTCACCCAAATTCCCTTCTTGGATGGATGAAACTCAAAGCCTCCACAATCTGCAATCTGTGAAGGAGAAGAGTACTATAGTATTGATTCTTTTTTGCCTTCACCAAAAGGGGCACTCTTGTCAGAAACTGACGCTGAGTGCTTAAGAACTGTTGTCATGCCAGTTATGATGACAGACTCAAACAATTAGGAAGAGGATATGGCTAACATGAAGGCCATCTTATACAAACTTACCAAGGAGGGCAAAGAAAAGGAAGCACGCATCAAGCTTCAAAAGGAAAAGATTGGTAAGCTGACCAAGAAATTAGAAAAATGATCAACTCAATCTTCCACAAGAAACTCATAAAGTAAAGACTCAGAAAAAGTGTCCATCCATAGTGAAACTTCAAACAATAAAGAGCAGTCAAAGAAAGGCGGTAAGCCTGAAAATGACAAGTCCTCTGAATCAATTACTATTGAACAAATCCAATACTTGATAGCAAATGCAGTTAAGGCACAGCTAAGAGAAGGTTCGCACAGAACTCGCATATACACCAAGCCTTACACTAAGAGGGTTGATGCTCCCCGCATGCCGCACGGTCATTAACCCTCTAAATTCCACCGGTTTGATGGGAAAGACAATCCAAAGCAACATGTCGCATACTTCATTGAGACATTGTTAATTATATTTAGTTTTGATGATAACAAATCTAAGAGTAACATATTTGTCTAAGTAATGTTGTTCCAAACAAGCTCTCCAAACAGGACCTAATACACCGTTGTTCCTACACCGCTGTTTGTGATATTTTATTAACCTGGTGGCTAAATGTTGAGAACAAGTTTTAGGAACAGGTTCCGAACTTCAGTGACACAAGATCAGCAAACAACACATGGTTTAAGTCTTGAGGAACATTCAGCTACACAAGATCACCCAAGGAATCAAGGTGACCAAGGTGTTTTGGAGCAGCATATTCACTCTTGACAAGACAACTAATTCTTACAAGGAGTCTTGGTTAATTTAGTTTTTATCTTTTAGACTCTTGTTAATATGCCAATCTTGAAAGTATCATTTTTAGCACTTCTTGAAAACGGTTTTCGAAAAGTTGCTTTGGGACACCATTTCCAAACAACCCTGCAAACAGGGTGCCTAGGGTGTTCTCAAAAACTACAGCAGCTACATCAGTCTTATCTGGAAATTTGCTTCGGTTGGCTGCCAGATCTAAAAAGATTTGTTTTGAATTTGAAAAAAAAAAATTGCAAAACCGTTTTTGCTAAAGATTTCTCTTGAAAGATTCTTATCCCTTATTTTTAGGTCTTGATTGAATTTGAGATAAATCAAGATTTTATTCTTTTCAAGCTAGATTACTCGGCCAAGATATTTTAAGAAAATCTTCTCTCCTCTCTTAGCCGTTGGAAATCTTTGGTGAATCTTCTAAGCGACTAAAATAGAGGATTTTCCCTATCTTTTGAAAAGAATAGCCGTTGGGTTGTGCGTTTAAATATTGAAATTCTCTCTCCCATTTGACAATCCGGTTTTTACAAAGAAGTAAGAGATTTTTAGAGCTGAATTTCAAAGAGAAAAACCGTGAGAAGATTGTGCTTAACTGAGCTTTCAATTTCTTGGCATAATAGGACTTCATTGTACCTTACATCTGCTTAAGGCAGAAGCACCCCAGTAAGGTGTTTTGTACCCCTGTTCTCAGAACAGAAAGTGAGTGAGTGTGTCCTCAGTCGTGTGGACTTTGGACGTGTCCTATCTGGTGAGATTGGACGTGGTGTAACCTGTCTTAGGGAAGAAGGTTACGTGGGTTACAAGTTGTAACAAGGAGTGTTGCTTTTGTAACATTTTCAGCCCGTTAGTGAAGTGGTTAAATCCTACACGAGGTAGGTCGTGGTTTTTCACACCTCAGTTGGGCTAGAGGTGTTTTCCACGTAAAAATTGTGTGTGCTTTATTTCCGCATTTATTACTTTGAATTTCGCTACTGAATCAATTGAGAACAACCGCTACAAACAAGGCGTAAGGTTGTTTGTGATTTACAAACAATCTCTGCAATCAAGTGCTACGGTTGTTTGTTAGTTATTAGGCGAAAATCGACCACCACAATTCACCCCCCTCTTGTGGTTGTGTACTCTTGGAATTCAACAAGTGGTATCAGAGCGGGTTCTCTCAAAAGGGCTAACACCTTGAGAGATTCTGAAGATGAGTACACCACAAGGAATCCTTGAAGGGCAATCCATTACTCGTCCACCCTATTTCAACGGCCAACATTATAGTTGGTGGAAGAATAGGATGGAGAACTATATTCAGGCAGAAGATTATGAATTATGGATGCTCATCAAGAACGGGCCCCTTGTTCCCACCAAGGTGCTTGAAGATGGTAAGAAGGTTCCCAAGGAACCCATAGAGTTTGATGGTGAAGACTATAAGAAAATGGAAAAGAATGCCAAGGCCAAGAAGCTATTATATTTTGGCCTAGGTCCAGATGAATATACACGTATCTCGGAGTGTGAGTCAGCTCAGGAGATATGGAATGCCCTCCAAGTAGCTCATGAAGGAACAAGTCAAGTCAAACAATCACGCATTGAGCTACTTATGAGGTAATATGAGTTGTTTGATATGGGTGATCGTGAGAACGTGATGGATATGTACACACGCTTCACCCACATAACAAACGAGCTAAAATCCCTAGGAAAATCCTTCATCACAAAAGAGCTGGTGAGGAAGATTCTAAAGATTTTGCCTCGGTCTTGGGAAGCGAAGGTGACAGCCATCCAAGAAGTTAAAGACATGAACAAGATCACCCTCGACGAGTTGATTGGCAATCTTCAAACCTATGAACTCAGAAAGAACTCACAACAAAAAGAGGAGCAGAAGAAGGATCGTGGGCTTGCCTTGAAAGCACAAGAGGATGATGACTCTGACCTTGAGGATGAAGAGATGGCCTTAATGACAAGAAAGTTCAAGAAATTCTTCAAAAAGGTCAAAGAAAACAGCAAAAGAAAAGACTTCAGTAAGTCCAGAAACACCCCCCGAGAACAGTTCACAGGGTGTTTCAAGTGTGGCAAACCAGATCACATTGTGAAGAACTGTCCACTACTTCGAGAAGAGCAAGAGCAAGAACACCCCAGGAAACAAGGTAGAAAACAAGCTGCAAGCAGTTCTGGGAGACAATTCTCGAAGGCTATGCTTGCTGCCTGGGGAGATTCCTCTGAGGATGAAGGTGAGTCTGAAACTGATGAAGGTGCTGTAGCTCTCATGGCACAAAGTGACACGGATTCAAATGATGAATCAACAAACAGTCTTACTGATCTTAAGAACAAGGTATGTGGTCTCAATAAAGCAACTCTCGAAGAACTTTTGTATACCTTGACAGATACTTATGCTGAATTGAAACGAGATGTCCGAGACCTAGAACTAGAAAATGAGATCCTTAAAAATGAAAATTTGGGTTTACATGAAAATATTAATACGCTCAAAGAAAACCTCTTTATAAAAGAAGGAGATTATTCTCGAATGGAGGAAAAACTCTTTGAGGTGGAAGGAATGGTTGAGTCCTTGCTCAGGGAGAACAAGGGTTTGCATGCTAATATAGAAAAACTGGAAACCGAGCTTATCACAACCAAGCGCTGGAACAAGTCCTCACAAGCCCTTGATTGGTTAAACACTCACCACAGTCGAAACAAAAAGGGACTTGGATATAAGCCTAAACGAACAGTTTACCCAATTCATAGAAAGTATGTGGGATTACCTGAAAACATTGTTTACTTTCATTGTGGTAAAACTGGTCACTATCGATATTCATGTCCGCTAAGAAGGTATGTCATTGAAAAAAATGAAAGGTATGTGAAACAAATCTGGATTAGAAAAGATGAGCTTTACTTGTCTAAAAGAATGGGACCCAAGTGGATCTGGGTTCCCAAAACTAACCTATGATTTGTTTTGCAGGCTGAAGTGAGAGAGAACAACCCCACAAACAACCCAGCAAACAGGGTAAGAAACACCCAGTCAAACAGATCAGAAAACAACCTTGAAAACAGGCAGCTGTGGTATGTTGATAGTGGGTGTTCGCGACATATGAATGGAGAAAAATCAAACTTTCTCTCACTTACAGGTTTAACCGGTGGGAGCGTGGCTTTTGGTAACGGCAAGTCTGGGACAATTGTCGGTGTAGGTAGCATTGGTAAAACTCTCTCCCACTCAATTAATAATGTGCACTTAGTTGATGGTTTAAAGCATAATTTACTAAGTGTGTCCCAACTATGTGACAAGAACAACCTAGTGGTATTCTCACGAACACATTGCTTGGTTGTCAATGTCAACGCAGGAGATGTCGTATTAAGGGGGAAGCGACACAAAAATGTTTACACAGTATGTATTTCCACTCTTCCCCAAAACAACCTGACTTGTTTGAGTGCTGTGAATGATGACATAATGCTCTGGCACAAGAGACTAGGTCATGCAAGCCTTACTCTTTTAAACAAACTTGTTTCAAAAGACCTGGTTATTGGACTACCTTCCATCAAATTTAATGATGACAAGGTATGTGAAGCTTGTGCAAAAGGCAAACAAGTCAGATCTTCTTTTAAATCGAAAAAAATGTGTAAGCACTACCCGACCTCTAGAATTATTACACATTGATTTGTGTGGTCCCATGAGGATAACTAGTAGAGGTGGGAAAAAGTATGTGCTTGTTGTAGTGGATGATTACTCTCGATTTACTTGGACCTTGTTTTTGGCATCCAAAGATGAAACCTTTGAGAATTTTATTGCCTTTCTCAAAAAGGTTGAAAAGAGAGTAGGACACTCCTTAATTAGCTTGAGATCTGATCATGGAACTGAGTTTGAAAATGCAAGTTTTATCAACTATTGTAATGAACATGGTGTTGATCATAACTTCTCAGCTCCAAGAACACCCCAACAAAATGAGGTGGTTGAGCGCAAAAATCGCACCCTGAAAGACATGACCAGAACAATGCTTATTGCTAGTGGTCTTCCTAGGTATTTCTGGGCAGAAGCATTGAACACCTCATGTTATATTATAAATAGATGCATGATCAGACCCATTTTAAACAAAACTCCTTATGAACTTTTCAGGGGCAGAAAACCCAATATTACGCACCTAAGAACATTTGGTTGTAGGTGTTTTGTGCATAATAATGGGAAGGATGCCTTAGGAAAGTTTGACCCTAGGAGTGATGAGGCAATATTTCTTGGCTATTCTTCTCACAGCAAGGCATACAAAGTCTTTAACAAAAGGACCTTGTGTGTTGAGGAAAGTGTGCATGTGCTTTTTAATGAATCTAACTTGTTGAGTGAGAATGATGCACAGGAAGATGAACTTGAATTAGGTCTTATTCGAAAAGAAGTGTTGCTCCAAGATAAACGAGGTAAGAACACCATGGAGAAAACAACTCCTAAAGGTGTTCCTCAGAACAGCAGGCAAGGTGAACACCAAACAGGGGGAAACACAGTTGAAACCTGTTCGGGACCATGTTCTTCAGGAACAGCCTTACAAACAGGTGCAGAAACAGGCTCAGGAGATGATCGTAAGCTTGATATTACGACTAGAGTAGAGCATGGGTCTGTGGATCCTCTTACTCCACGACCATGGAAGTACTATAGTTCGCACCCCATTGATCAAATTCTGTCTGATATTAACAGTGGAGTGCAAACTAGGTCTAAGCTTAAGAATTTCTGTGCTTTATATGCTTTTCTCTCTAATATTGAGCCAAAGAGTGTGAATGAAGCTCTTGCAGATTCAGATTGGGTCACGGCAATGCAAGAAGAGCTCCATCAATTCGAAAGAAACAAAGTATGGCACCTTATACCTAAACCTGCAGAGAGAACAATCATTGGAACCAAGTGGGTGTTCCGAAACAAACTGGATGAGTTAGGAACAGTCACTAGGAACAAGGCACGGCTGGTTGTTCAAGGGTATAATCAAGAAGAAGGGATCGATTATGAAGAAACCTTTGCACCAGTTGCTAGAATTGAGGCTATTCGAATCTTAATAGCCTTTGCAGCTCATATGGAAATCAAGCTATATCAAATGGACGTGAAAAGTGCATTCCTCAACGGATACCTTAAAGAAGAGGTGTATGTCAAACAACCCCCTGGTTTTGAAAACAGTGAATTTCCTAACCATGTTTTCAAACTTGACAAAGCTCTTTATGGCCTAAAACAAGCTCCTAGAGCTTGGTACGAACGGTTGTCAAGTTTTTTAATTGAAAATGATTTTAGAAGAGGCAAGGTAGACAATACCTTGTTTCTAAAATCTAAGGGGAAACATTTATTGATTGTCCAAATATATGTTGATGACATTATATTTGGTGCAACTCATCATGATTTATGCAATGAATTTTCAAATATGATGAGGAGTGAGTTTGAGATGAGCATGATGGGTGAGCTTAACTTTTTCTTAGGCTTACAAATCAAGCAAACTCCAAACGGCACCATGATCCATCAACAAAAGTATATCAAGGAGCTACTTAAGCGTTTTGGGATGGAGTTGGCCAAACCCGTAGACACTCCTATTTCTCCTTCAACCAGGTTGGTTATGGATGATGGGAGTCCCTCAGTTGAGGAGAAACTCTATAGGAGCATGATTGGGTCACTCCTATACCTAACCGCTAGTAGACCAGATATTGTTTTTAGTGTTGGTTTATGTGCCCGTTTTCAGTCTAATCCTAAGGAAACTCATCTTAAGGCTGTGAAACGGATACTAAGATATTTGAAACATACACCCAATTTAGCCTTATGGTATCCTAGAGGTTGCAATTTTGATCTTGTTGGATATGCTGATGCTGACTATGCTGGATTCCTAGTTGATAGAAAGAGTACCTCAGGTATGGATCACTTTCTTGGACCTTGTTTGGTATCTTGGGCTACCAAGAAGCAACATTCTGTTGCCATGTCCACAGCAGAAGCTGAATATGTTGCAGTAACTTCATGTTGTGCTCAACTGTTGTGGATAAGGAAACAGCTTAAGGACTTTTGTGTTGGCACTGGATGCATTCCTATTTTTTGTGATAACACAAGTGCAACTAACATTGCCAAAAATCCATGTCAACATAAAAGAACAAAGTATATTGACATTCGACATCATTTCTTGAGAGATAATGTTGAAAAGGGTTTAATCTCTATGAATTTTTGCACAACGAAAATCAAATTGCTGATATATTCACTAAGGCACTAGCTAGAGATCAATTTAAGAGAAATAGACTGGAACTAGGGTTGGTGAGAACACCCTGAGATACCTGTTTCCAGAACATGAACTGGGTTTGGTAAGATCAACCTTTACACCCTGTTCTCTCCCCCTGTTTGCAAATCTTATTAACAACGAATGTGATTGCATACACTCGAATTGCGTGCATTTTGTCTCTACTTATCCACTTAGTGCAGCATAAGGGGATGTACTGGAGCCGCCTTAATACCATTAAGTCCAATCAAGATCAGACGGCAAAGAACAGGCATAACGAAGAGAACAGGTACGCCCCTTGGTTGCTCGATGTGTTTTCTTTCCTTCCCAAGGCACAAGCTTTTAATGCTCACACCCGTTGCAAACCGAGAAATCTTCTAAAGATTTTGGGTGCTCTCTCTCTCTCTCTCTTTATATGCCCTGTTCTCAGTTCTGCCGTTCATCTCGCACACAAGCAAAACCTGAAAACCCTGCAAAAACCTTAAACCCTAATCTCTCTCTTCTAGCAACAATGGCTCCCAACAACTCCTCTCAATCAAAAGCCCTCGTTCTTGCATCCTCAATCCTTGCTCCCCCTCGCCCAATCCTGTACAAGCCTTTCAAATTCCTGAAAAGCTTGTCCCTACAATCAGTGGGAATGGGGATGGATGATATTCCCTTCGAGTGTGGAAGGGAATTGGTGTTCCTTGTAGGGACAATTGCTTGTCCCATTAAAGTCGAGTCAGAGGGTACACTATCGGGGTCTCAAGACCAACTCTTGGAAACCCCTGAAGGGTTTAATTTTGAGCCCTGTTCTTCTGGGTTGTTTCCTGACACAGCGACAGAAACAGGGGCTGCCTCTGTCGAAGGTGTGTATGTGGAGGATCTGAATGTCGACTTCCAAGGGAAGTCGAATGAGACATCAGAGGAGAGTTTAGAGAAGGATTCTCTCCCTGAGGCTGAAACCCCCACTCCGGTCGCTCAAACTGGAGAGAAAAGGAAAAGGGTGAAAATAGTGGCCAGGCATAGCAGAACGCCAAGAACAAGGCCACAACCAAGGTCTCAGCCCTCTCAAACTCCCTCTTCTCCACAATCCTCCAAGCCTTCTCGTAAATCTGCGAGAATAGCTTTTCAATCCTCTCACTGTATCTCCAAACCCTCTGCTCCTGTCATCGAGAAGATTTCCTCCTCTTCTACCGAAGGGTTCTCGAGTTCTGACTCTGAGAACACCACCTTTAAACAGGGGACACCGGTGTTCTCCGAGTCCTCTAAAGAATAAGCCCCTCCAAAATCAACCACTGAACCTGCTGTGAAGCCCTCTCCTACAAAAACACCCCTCAAGCGAAAGCCCAGAACAGCCCCCCAACCAGAAGCTACGACCTCTGTTCCTGCCCCCAAACGCCCAAAGCAGTTCACTCCCTCTCCTATGTTTGACAAACATGCGTAGTTGCTTAAGCGCAATGTCGTCAGGGGGAAGGTAGTGAATGTAAGCTTTTTCGAGGAACAGGGTCTGGGGGTGTTCCTGACCAAGTTGCGCGCTCAAGGCTGGCTCGACTTGTTTGCAAACACCCAGCTGGGGTGTTCTGTGCCTGAGTTGGCTGAGTTTTACGCCAACTGCAGTGTCACCGAAGGGGTGGTGACTAGTTTTGTGAATGGGCAACGCATTAAGGTTGATGCGCCCACACTTGGGAAAATTTTGGGAGTACCCTCCCAAGGCTTTGACGTGTATGTGAGGGAAGAAAAAATAGCCCTAGAAACAGCCAGGCTCCTAGAGGTGTCCCAACGCCTCAGTCAAAAACAGGGCCTGAGAACACCCCTCTCTGTTAAGAAGGGTGAAATGACCTCCCTGCACCAACTATTATTTATGTTCACTATCAAGAACATAATTCCGCGAGGTCAAGGGCGAAACTCAGCTGATGCCCTCGATCAATGCCTGGTGGACTTACTGGATCGGGAGGAACCAATCAACCTCCCTGCAATCATGATTCGCCACATAGGGCGAATTGCGAACACCACCCGGGCCCATGATCTTGGATATGGGTTTCTGCTGACAAGGGTGTTTGAGCACCTTGGGATAGTGCTCACACGGCGAGTAGAGGCCCAAGTCGTTGATGAGATTGGGATTGGCACTCTGCTCGGGTGTGGCTATGAGGCTGGCGAAGGGTCAGTCTCCAAACAGGGTCGTCGACCACCTCGACTACCTGTTTCTGGGCAACCTTCCATCAAACTTGAGGCTGTTTTTGAGGACAATGCTCGCCTCAAGGATGAGCTCTCAGCTGCCAAGGCTGCTCTTGCTGAGGAGCAAGCCCTCTCCGCCAAACGCCATGAGGAATTGCTTGCCCTTCTCTCCACTCTTGCCCCCAGCATTCCTCCTCTGCAAACGAGACCACCCCCTGCAACCTGATTCTCTAGGCTGTTCTCTTGTCTCCTCCCATCTTCGTTTTTGGCATTGTACTGTTTTTAATGCAATATCTCCTTAATGATGCTTCTTGCACCTTATGCTCTATATTTCTTTTCTTGCATTCATACTGTTGTTTATGCTTTCTAATGATGCCAAAAGGGGGAATAAGACCATATGAATAAAACCATATGACGTGCTCTATGACCTAGCACCTAGAGGATCCCTATCAGCATTAAACATTGTTGAGCTTTTTAATTTTGTCAATATGGTCACTTGGCTTGTCATCATCAAAAAGGGGGAATTTGTTGATTATATTTAGTTTTGATGATAACAAATCCAAGAGTAACATATTTGTCTAAGTAATGTTGTTCCAAACAAGCTCTCCAAACAGGGCCTAATACACCGTTGTTCCTACACCGCTGTTTGTGATATTTTATTAACCTTGGTGGCTAAATGTTGAGAACAAGTCTTAGGAACAGGTTCCGAGCTTCAGTGACACAAGATCAGCAAACAACACATATGGTTTAAGTCTTGAGGAACATTCAGCTACACAAGATCACCCAAGGAATCAAGGTGACCAAGGTGTTTTAGAGTAGCATATTCACTCTTGACAAGACAACTAATTCTTATAAGGAGTCTTGGTTAATTTAGTTTTTATCTTTTAGACTCTTGTTAATATGCCAATCTTGAAAGTATCATTTTTAGCACTTCTTGAAAACGGTTTTCGAAAAGTTGCTTTGGGACACCATTTCCAAACAACCCTGCAAACAGGGTGCCTAGGGTGTTCTCAAAAACTACAGCAGCTACATCAGTCTTATCTGGAAATTTGCTTCGGTTGGCTGCCAGATCTAAAAAGATTTGTTTTGAATTTGAAAAAAAAAATTACAAAACCGTTTTTGCTAAAGATTTCTCTTGAAAGATTCTTATCCCTTATTTTTAGGTCTTAATTGAATTTGGGATAAATAGATTTTATTCTTTTCAAGCTAGATTACTCGGTCAAGATATTTTAAGAAAATCTTCCCTCCTCTCTTAGCCGTTGGAAATCTTTGGTGAATCTTCTAAGCGACTAAAAATAGAGGATTTTTCCTATCTTTTGAAAGGAATAGTCGTTGGATTGTGCGTTTAAATATTGAAATTCTCTCTCCCATTTGACAATCCGGTTTTTACAAAGAAGTAAGAGATTTTTAGAGCTGAATTTCAAAGAGAAAAACCGTGAGAAGATTGTGCTTAACTGAGCTTTCAATTTCTTGGCATAATAGGACTTCATTGTACCTTACATCTGCTTAAGTCAGAAGCACCCCAGTAAGGTGTTTTGTACCCCTGTTCTCAGAACAGAAAGTGAGTGAGTGTGTCCTCAGTCGTGTGGACTTTAGACGTGTCCTATCTGGTGAGATTGGACGTGGTGTAACCTGTCTTAGGGAAGAAGGTTACGTGGGTTACAAGTTGTAACAAGGAGTGTTGCTTTTGTAACGTTTTCAGCCCGTTAGTGAAGTGGTTAAATCCTACACGAGGTAGGTCGTGGTTTTTCACACCTCAGTAGGGCTAGAGGTGTTTTCACGTAAAAATTGTGTGTGCTTTAATTCCGCTTTTATTACTTTGAATTTCGCTACTGAATTAATTGAGAACAACCGCTACAAATAAGGCGTAAGGTTGTTTGTGATTTACAAACAATCTCTGCAATCAAGTGCTACGGTTGTTTGTCAGTTATTAGGCGAAAATCGACCATCATAATTCACCCCCCTCTTGTGGTTGTGTACTCTTAGAATTCAACAGACATGCAATAATGCTGAGACCGATGGCGACCTCATCAGAAAGCAGTTTGTCTGAACATTGAAAGATATTGCCTTTGATTGGTATACCAACCTAGAGCCTGAGTCCATTGACAGTTGAGAACAAATAGAGCAAAAGTTCCTTAACAGGTTCTACAACACTTAGAGTATTATCAGCATGACTGAGCTGACAAACATAAAACAATGAAAAGATAATCCAGTCCTCGAGTACATCAACCGCTAGTGTGCACTTAGTCTTAAATGCAAAGATCGACTATCTAAAGCTTCTGGCGTTAAAGTACGTACCCAAGGCATGGAATCGGACTTGTTATATGTTCTGTAAATGAGCAAACCTAGGACTTTCTAGGAATTGGCAATCAAGGCACATGACATGGAGGTGACAATAGCTAGTCGTCGTGACAACTCCTTCTATTCTACTGAATTGAAGAAGGACAAAGTCAATTCAAGAAAAATGCTAAGTTCTCTAAAAACACGACCAAAGAGGCAATGTCCATCTCTACAGCTGAGCTAATTCAGATTATGCGAAAACCTAAGTTAGAGGACAAGAAGAGTACGTCATTTAAGCATGTAACAAAGACGTGTTCCAACTAAAAGAGTTTCAGGAAAAGAAGTACCTATTTCCTTATTCAGATTTATCGGGTATGGTAGATGACCTCCTCGACAAAGGTGTCATCAAATTGCCTGAGCCAAAGCGGCCAGAATAAGCTGGGAGGACCACCGCTCGAAAATACTGTCGATACCATAGGATTATTGGTCACCCTCTTGAAAAGTGCATTATACTCAACGAACGCATCATGCGATTAGCTAGAGATAGAAGAATCATTCTAGGAGTGGATGAAACAATAGAAGCTAATCACACGTTTATCGTATGTGAGCATCATGCCCCTTCGTGTCAATAGAGGGTGAAACATTTGGCTGCCTTAGAGAAATACAATTTAGCCCCTTTGTTGTTGAAAAAGGAGCTAATTATAATACAATTTGGGAGTCTGGAACCCGTAATTCTCTCACTACTAATGCCATCTCAACCGCCAAAGACCATTCTCGCATCTAACACCTTTAAAAAGGATGACAAAGGCAGGCTAAGCTACCGTCACTTTGTCACAAGAAAATTCAAGGAAGAATAATGTCTACGACCCATAAGGAGCATAAAGTTCGGATCATCCACCCACTTCATCAAAAACCACATAACTCCATTGTTCTAGGTGAATTCTTCCGGAAAGGATTCTTTGATAAAATGGTTATCAACATGTCTTCATGCGCCAAATTGGATGATGACGATGATGAGACAAATGAAGAACGAAGTGCCAGAAAGACACTTCATCTCAAAAGAGATGACAAGGTCCTCACCGCCCTAGAAGCTTTACCAGTGCAGATGGGTTGGCAGCAAATTTTCCACCTACCAAAGGAGATGGAGAACAAATTGTTATTTCCATTTGCCAAGCAAAGCTATATGTTAACAAGGTGAGGGATGCAACACTTACGCATAGTCTTACCTAATGTGCCACCTAGAACACAACCGTGACATTCACTGATAATGACTTGTTGCTAGGTTCTAAACTATATAATTGTCCATTGTTTGTTACTTGGTACATTCAAGGGCAAATAGTTAAGTAAATTCTAGTGGATGGTGGTTCAGCAGTCAACATCATGCCAAAGTCTATTGTGTACGATTTGGGTATCACCATTGAAGAATTATCTAAAAGCCGAATGTTGATATAGGGATTCAATCTAGAAGGATAACGTGCAATTGGTATGATTCGCTTAGAGTTGATGATTGGCAACTTGACAACATCATCAATTTTTTATGTGATAGACTCCAAGACTTCATACAAGTTGTTGCTTAGGCATCCCTAGCTACATGAACATGGAGTGGTGGCGTCAACCTTACAACAATGCCTTAAGTACTATTGAGAGGGCAAAAGGAAGATAAATGGTGATGTTAAACCATTTACTGTAGCTGAATCATACTTCACTAACATAAAGTTCTTCGAGGAAAATGCTGCGCTGAAAGAGACTATGCCAACTGCTATATCCTCTACAAGAAATTAAAAGGCAGTGTGAAGAATGCCAAGGAGACTTGTGCCCCTCCTGAAAACACCGGTGATGGCAACATTAAGCCATAACAACAACTAGAAGAAGAAAATAAGCAAACAATTTCGGTCTCACTTATTAAACAAACAACTGTTGTAGTAAACCCAGTAGCGCCAGTCTTCAAGTACATCCCTCAGTCTGGTTGCAAGGATAGAGAATCACCATTTAGTGAACGTACACGTCGTAGAAGGCACGACTAAGGCTGAAAGCAAGTTCGAGGAAATCTACTCGCATGTTCCCAAGAAAAAAGTGTGCTTCCAGTTCATAAGGCAAATCTAAGTAAATTGACCGAGGCCCCTTCCCTGGTTTTGTTGCTTCTTTTAAAGGCTCGCTCCAAGAAGAAAGTGACTTGCCAATGATGCGTACCGGTGATGGGTTTGATCCTAATATATAAAAATTAATGAATAGGTCTAGTTATGACTTCAGCAAACCAACATTCTTGGGGCATGTAATTGAAGCTAAGCCTTACGGACTTAACGGTACACAAAAGATCGTACAAAGTCAAGGGGGCAGCATTATGACACCTAAAGTTGGCATTGGTTGCCATAAGGATTTCGTGATGATGTAACAACAAGAAATCCCTTGCACAATATATTATAGTTGAGGAGGTTAATGATGATGAGGGTGAAAATGCCAAGACCAACCCAAGGATGTCGATGTTTAACAGGTTACAGCTGTTTACATCATGCCACCACCTTCTTGGCCTTTCCATGTTTAGCAGCATAGGAAAGGATAAAATTCTAAAACCCTCTGTCTTCCATAAGCTGAAGAGAGATAAGCAACCTAAACCCTCGGTCTTTCTAGAATCAAGATGGGTGAAATGTCATCAAGCTCACCATCTTCACAAGAGAGGGATTTGGTGTTCAGCTGCCTTCATGAAATAAATAAAGTCCAAAGCTCCATTCCTTCACATATGAAGCGTGTTTCCACTTTGGATTTGAAGGCGGATGACTCGCTAAAAGTAAATAGACATACCCTAGTTCTCACTGGCCATGAGGCTAATGCCAGCTCAAAAGAAAGAACTAAAGAGGAAGAACAAGCTTCTTTCAACCATGTCACAATTCAAGAGGTTGGCGACTTCCCCTTGAGAAAAAAATGTTTGACTAGCTCCCGAACAAGAGTCTAAATTATTTTCTCACACACACACACACACACTCACAAGCACAAGTACTTGACTAGCGTCCCCACAAGCACCTAAACTATTCACTCAAAAAAAAAAAAAATCTTTGTAATACGCTTGGCCCACAAGAGTATAAACTGTGAATGACAAAGCAAAACCAAATAAAAAAAAATAATCCTTGTAATCCTCCTAGCCCACAAAGGTATTAACTGTGAATGATAAAACAAAAAAATAAAAATCTTTGTCTTACTCCTGTCCCATAAGAGTATAAACTGTGAATAGCAAAATAAAAAAAATATTTACAATACTCCTGAGCCGCAAGAGTATAAACTGTGAACAACAAAACAAATAATCAAGGTGTACTTTGTGGAACTCATGAAGACTTGATCTTATTGGAAATGACAAGTTTCCATAAGTATGTAGGTAGCTTGGTAAACAGATCACCAAGTGCAGTCAAACATAATACAAAAAAAGGGGATGGTAGGGAGCAATAAAATGTGCCTTGCATGATAGAGAACACAAAGCTTTTTACAAGATTTCATTACAAAAAAAGAGAAGGGCCAAAACAAGCTAAGTAATAAATCAGTCGATGTCCATCCAAGCATCGGGGTTGAGTGAAGATCGGATCTCTAGCATGATCTGCTCATGTCTCTCTAACTCCTTTACATCATTAGATGATAGAGCGGGCACCACTTCAAGTTCAGCAAGAACCTTGGATTTTCCATCAACTTCCTTCTTGGCAGATGCTAGCAGAGTAGATTTAACAAGGACATTGCCCCTGAGCTGGCATTCTTCTTCCTAGGTAGCGTGAAATGCTTCCTTAAAATCATCTCAATTTCAACCCTAAATAATCTTAATAAACTCATTCCATCCTCATCCTTCCATCCTTCACCATAAATTTAACTCAAGAATATAGCTAGATTTTCCATGTGCAAATCATAAAGTTTTGAAATTAGTAATAAATTTTCGAAATTAAGAATCATCCACCTTATCCCAAGCTAGAGAACTCGATGAATGGGCTTAACAACATATTCGAAGCTAGTTTAGGCCTCGTTTCTCTCCCAACTGCTGGTCGCGTATCCTTCTTCCTAGGCCGGTTGCTGCTCGGTTTCCTTCTTCTTCTTCGCACTTCTACTGCTGTCGACTTGCTCTCCTCCTCCCTCTCTTATGCTCTATTTCTCTCTGTTTCTCTGTCTATCTCATGCTCAAATGATGGGAATTGTGGAGATGGCATGGAGAAGGTAGATGGCATAAGGTGTTGAAGAAAGAAGGCCTAATGGCGTGAGTTTGCTGAGAAATGATATTTTCTGTTTTTTGTCATCTACTAACCCAAAAATATGAAATAGCCTTGGCCCAATAGATAAGCCCACGATTCTAGTATCTGCTAGCTAAATCGATTCTACTATCTCACACAACTTAATTCTCGACTATTTACTAATTCCTTGCATTCACATAATGAGTCATGAAAATTTTGAAACTAAATTTCATGAAATTATTAACTTTAATAAACACACAAATATCAGAGTAATTTAGCCAATATCTTAAAACTATGGCCAAGAAAATAGTTAGTCGAATTAGTTAGCTTCATGGGAAAAAAGGTCCACAGTTATCCTAAGGCCATATTAGGCAATAGCATTTTGGGTAGTGTTTAATGTTTTGAACAGGTCAATACACTAATTAGTTAATTTTTAGTATTTGGTAAACTAATATTTTAACTAGCATTTCAAATAGCATTTAGCGTTTTAAACAGCGTTTTTGAAAAACTAATAGTATTAACGTTTGATATTTAAAATAGCGTTTCACATTGTTTAGCCAAAAATACCTTTTAAAAATTTTATCTTCGGAAATTATCTATATGCTTTGATGTCAATTTACATTAATCAGCTAACATAACAGCTAAATTTACCGAACACATTAATTTCAACTGCTAATCTAAACAGCTATCTGTTAACAGCTAAATTAGAAACGTTATCCGCTATCCAAATAGCTATCCGCTACCTGAACTGCTATCTGCTATCGGAACAACTAATTTTGCCGAACAGGGCCTAAGTCCACATTTGGATTCCTCTACTATGTATCATCAGAGGCGGATCTAGTATTATGGGCAACATTTTTGTAACATCCCCTATTCCATAAACAAATGTCCATGGTTTCTAAGCACTAATCTTGGACCAAAAGTCTAAAGGACAAGAAGCTGCGAAGGGCTAGTTTTGGGCCAAAGCTCTAGAGGGTAGGATGTTAGCTAGTTATCTAAGGGGCTTACCCTTAGGGCTAAGGAGTTATAAGTAATATGAGAGTGGACCTTGGCCCAAGTGTTCGTTGACCTACTCTGCACCCATTGAGAGGAAACTATGAGTTAGAGATCATTGTCATTGTCATAATTGCTAGCCCAAGAGGCAATCCGAGGCTGATGAGGGCATTAATTCTTTAAGTGTGTGTGGCTATAAGATCCCTTATCTCATATTGAAATATTAGGGACTCATGGTATTGTTTACAGTGTATAGTGGGCCTACCACAACAACAAATGTTTCCCATCTAATGTGTAAGTGAGGATAATTGTTGTTAAGGGCTAGTCCTTAGGTTGATGGCCAAGAGACTAGGTTGTTGACTAGTAGGCTATCTAACAACCTGACCGTTTGGGTTGAGATATTATAATTTCAGAGTAATTAAAATGAGATTTTTTTGGTAGCCTTCTCAGCTTTCATTGTCTTTTTCAATGAGCAAAGCTATCCCTAAACTCTTTCTCTCTACATTCTCTAATCTTTCTAAGATTGTTAGCAATAATCTTTATTATTGTTCGATTGTTGCTACATTCTAAAGGTAAATTTGCCACCAGATTACTCGTAGTAGAAAATTTTCCCACAAAATGTTTGGCAGGAAAATCTCGTGAGAAGAGGTAGATAATAGAAAAATCCCACAAAATGTTTGGCAGGGAAATGGTATCCTCATGTTTTCCCACTGTTTCCTTTGGAGGGAAAATAGTGGGAAATTGGATCTTCCTATTAAATTTTCCTTATTTTTCATTAAATTTAAAGTGCCAAAAATCATTGATTTTTTGTATTTTGTGTTTTTCTGACCAAAAATCTAATTGAGGTCAAGGAACGCATGGATATTACATGTGCACCAACTACTATTGAAAAGTTAGCAAACCATATGTTTAATTAGGTTGGCAAAGCTAATTAGGGACATAAAATCTAAACATAATGACTTGAAACTAGGGCCAATATTTAACACTTTGTTTTCTAATCCTAGTTTATTGTGTTAGTTTACTTTAATCACACATTAATCGTATGATGATAATATTAGTCACAATAGTGAGTCGTGCATAGATTTAGTCATTTAAAAATTGATGCTTGAATTACGTAATGGGAGAAGTTATGAATTGGCAAAAATGTATCAAAGCTTAGATAGCTACATGAATATGTATACTTATGTAGAGACCTACACACACCCCAAGATAAAATATATTTTCGATCTGACAATTAAATCGATTTGTGTAGTGATTAAGAAAAGGGGAAAATGAAAATGAAAAGCAAATGAAATTTTACAAATTGTAAGGCTAATGATCCAAGCATGAGATAAAATATTTATAACATAAACTTGAATTTAATTAACCGAAAAAAATAAAATAATAGTAATATATAAAAGAAAAAAAAGAGAGAACAAGAGAAAGAAAGCGCACACGTGTAAATAGGGTTACACAAAAGAGAATAAAGTTGAGTCAAATCTAAGCATGGTTATCTATGTGAGGTGTTTACAAGAGGAGTTAGAGTTAGTACTGAATTTATCATCACAAAAGGATCTACCATAGTGGGGGGCCAAGGAGCTCTACTAACTAATTGAGCGTTAAAGTGAAAAAAGCTAGCCAAAAATTCATAATCACGGGAATTCCCATGAGAATTATGGGATTAAAAGTGTGGCTACTAAACAAGAAAGAAAGAAAGAAAACAGTAGATAATAAAATAGTTTTTACCCAATGAGTATGCGCTTAGGTTAGGTTAAGTCTAATTAAGGGGTACATTCAGGGTGAAGTTTGTATTTGTAAAGGCATAAACATGTGTGGGATCCATTTGTGACAAGATTAATGAGTTGGAGGCATAAAAATTTTTTAGTTACTATGACATCGCATATTGATATGGTGTAGGGAGAGTTTCATGAGACTAAGTACCTTATACCGAAAATTTGAGAATCAGCCCAAGATCATACCTTCTGCACAAGGGCCATGAAAAATTATAGATAAACACATACAAGGAGGTTTCATCCATGAAGCACATAAAAGTAAGCACAAAAAAGTGATTCATGTGAGTTATTAATCTAGTTGTAAAAATGAAAATAAAGGGAGTAAAAGTTATGGAAATTATAATTCATATGGAGCCCAGTAAAGAAAATCAACTGTCTAACTTAAAAGTTTTTATCATGTTTTGAACATTAGAAGGGCCTCTAAGTTTGTTGATCTAGGGATACTTAAACAACATGGCTTGCTAGTAGAGCATCTTAACCACAGCTAATTACTGCTTAATCTCGACTCTGAAGTGTTTTATTAGAACGTATGAGTCAATTGTAGATCTCCAAAATCATGAATTGCAATGACTTACTAATTCACCATTTGGATCCTATATTTTGCTAATAAAAATGACTTACTTTCACTAATTGTTAAGTTTAAGTTACTGCTTATGATTTAGCAAATTGATTTAAGATATGCATGCACTTACTAGCTCTTCTAATTTAATTTTACTGTATAAGGGTAACATGTTGGGTGCAATACTTACATTTCTATCTTGTTTTGTGTTTTACGAAATGTTTTAGGAATGGAGAAAATAGTTGCACTAATGTTAGACTTAGAAAATAGCTCGAGAAGCGGATTATGCAAGCTCATGAAAGATAATGTTTTCATGTCTGTGGTACCATCTAATGGAAATCTTTGAGTTGGCTGAGGCTCTAAAGACCAAACTTTGCAGTTCCTCTTTCTGGATCAACGTTTCTAGGTTTTGCCTTGTTGGGTGTTTAGATGTACGAGAGATTTGCCTAAGTTTCCTTAAACTTTCTAGTTATAGTTTTGTCCAAACTTAAATTATGTAAATTATGCTAGTGTGGTTCACCTTTGAATTAAAACGAACGATGATAGGTTTTAAGAAGTTGCTTTTAAGAAGTGGTTTTCCTACTATTTTATTAATCTTAGGTTCTAAGTTCAAGTCATTGTTCTAAAGAAATATGTTTTAAACCCCCCCAAAAAAAATCGAGTGTTAAGTTTATTTCCACCTAAGGTTTTCCTTGTGTTTTGGCTTTGTCTCTCGCAAAGAGACGGTGGTAACATCCCCAACACTACAAGTGCCCTGCTATCACCTTGTACTTGTTTAATCATTAACCAGAAAATTTATGCATACTTAAGTTAGAGGCGTTACATAATAAAAGAACCAAAGTGACATATCTAAAATTTTGGCATTCAACCTGATGGAGCCATGTACATGAAATAACCCAAACATAAGCAACCTTAACTCGAGCTCACCTGTGAGTAATTTTAGTTTGATTTAATTTCAAACCACACATGCACTAAGACTGAATGAGACGGAGAGAGTGAGCAATATTGTGACACTATGGGCAATAACACTCTATGCCTAAATAGGGTTTCTGCGAAACATTAAAGAATTGGAAACTATATTGATTTTATTTTAGGTTTTAAGTGTGATAAAATTCGCAATGTGATCTTGAATAGGAGTGTAATCAAGCTAAACTAAGCAAAGTGCAACTAGGTCTAGGTTTGACTCAGTTAGATGTCAACAAGATCATATTCTGCTCAAAACTTGACAAGCTCGAATATCTTACCATAGATATAGACGTTGGGGGCATTCATACTAGTGTCAATTCTCAATTTTGCATTCTTGGTAGTGTGAAATTGAGAAGAAAAAGATTAGAGGAAATTTAAAATTCATCTAGTTAAGCAAATTTTGACAAGTTGTTTATCGATTCATTATTCAACGACTTATTGCATTATTAGGCTAGCCTTGGGCCTGGTTTAGGAACCAACATAGAATATCTAATCTGATTCATAACATTCAGTTAAAGCAACAACAAACCATCTGAAGAAAATATAGTGTACTCAATTATCTTAACCCGAAGTTAACTCAATTAAAATTTAGGCATGACCTTATTCCCCTGTGATCGAAGAATGATCCAAAACTTGTATCAAATACTATTTCAGTTTAAATAAATTTGCACTTGTATCCAAACTAATTTAAAGTTGGATATACCTAAAGTTGACCCAAATCAAGATGACAAATTGAATCGAAATTAAAACTGGAAATTTTTCAACCGAATATGATTCGATCTGAAATTAACGTGAATCTAACAATTCATTTACTTGATATATACAACCTATTTTGGAAACATCTATTGCCAAACAATAATGAGACAAGAATAAGCTAAGTAATATGTTTTTTTTTTTTTGTCTGTAGGGTAATACAAATATTATAAGAATGACATAAACTCATAGACTACTGACCACATACCTAATCTTTACGAACAACAGAGCCATCATCTTTCAGCATTGTCCTAGAGAGCTGTAAAAGTATAAGTGGAAGTATTATAGTCCTCGTTATCTCCAATCTAATGACAATCTACTTCCTAATGATTAACTCTGTAGCATCAAAATCTAGCATCTCTGACTTTCTCTTGTGTAGGAGAGACTGCTAGGTAGTAGTTTATTGAATTTGACCACATCCATTGTGCACACATTTCTTGAATCTCTTGCCTCTATTGCAGGCTTTCCTACACCATGTAAATGAGTTCGAATTAAACAACGTCAAATTATACATCTCCTGGACTAGGGTGGTTTCTGCTCTCCTTCTAAATCTCTTCATCTGTGATGATCGAGAATTCCTTCAGCTTCGTTGTTGTCTCCTACTCTGGCCACTTGGGGTATGTGTAGAAAAATAAAATGTCTTGATCCTATTATCATCATCCTCTTGAAATGCTACATTTGTTTGAACACTTGACGTTTCCTTGGTAGTGTCAAGAGTATCTACCATCGCAGGCATAAATCATCTTCTACTAAACTCTCTACCACTTGGTCATTTTGGCATACTTTATGTTCCTCCAAATGTTGGTTATCTCTTCTTGCATGAACAACCAAACAAGTTGGTGTTCTACTTTCATAGAATTTAGTTGCACTCCCTTGCTTAATTATTTTATAAGTTGAGTGAGATAGCTGAAGGAATCTTTGTGAACACATTTGGTAAGGTTTCCTTGTGCAGTGAAAGACCATAGACCATGTTGTGATAACCATTAATATCCATGGAATGAGATGTCGTAAGACTTGGACCTACCCTTGTCGCCGGTTAATGAGGTTAATGTCAATGATTAGATTGAATTAGAATTCATACTCACATTGTCCAAGTCCATATTAGAACTACTTCCCGCCTCATCCTTTTTGCTTAGGCTGTTGACTATGGGCATCATAACCACATTAATTGGGGCATTTGAATTATCTACATTGGGATTAATTGGGGCTTTTCCACAATGAGCAGTGCTCCTCTCGCTGCCTCCAATTTCTTGATAACTCTCAGACTTCAACTTTGCATGTTCCTTCAAAATCTTAGAATCACTTGGCTCTATTTGGGCTATTTCTTTCAAATCATGCAAGACATGTTATTGTACGAAGGGAGCCATGGATGAGGCTAGAGAGAGAGAGAGAGAGAGAGAGAAGAAGAAGAAAGAGAGCTGAATATATTCTTGCTGTAAGAAAAAGAGTGCAAGTTGTTATTATATTCTTATTACAACCGTACATATATACATGTAATAATAACCAAGCTGTTATAACTAACTTCCCTAGATTCTTGCTAACTAATGGCTAACTAGCTTAGCTAGCTTCTTCTATCCTCATCACCCCCCCTCAAGCTGGAAGGGTGAGAAACCATTCCAAGCTTGCTCAGGATAAGATTTTGCTGAGGGGAAGGTAGGATTTTGGTGAGGATGTCAACAAGTTGCTCATTAGTAGGCATGTAGGATAATTGCAATAATCCTTCTAATACCTTGTCTCTGGTGACGTGACAATCTATTTCAATATGTTTTGTCCTCTCATGAAATACAGGGTTTTTTCCTATGTGGATGGCAGACAGATTATCACAATACAGAGTGACAAGTTTGAGGGATGATACTTCAAATTCTTCCAATAGTCTTACTATCTAGGTTACTTCTGAGGCTGCTTGAGACATGGCCCTGTATTCTGCCTCTGAGGATGACTTAGAGACAGTGCCTTGCTTCTTACTTTTCCAGCTAATTGGAGAATTGCCAAAGAGGATTAGATAACCAGTGACAGACCTTCTGGTTGAGGGGCATGCTGCCCGGTCTGAATCTGAATATGCTTGCAGTGTTAATTTGTCTACTCCTTTAAGAAGTATACCAGCACTAATAGTGCCTTGAATGTATCTGAAAGTGTGTTGTAAGGCTTTGAGGTGGGAAGTTTTAGGCTGTTGCATGAATTGACTGAGAGTTTGGGCTGTGTAACTCAAGTCTGGTCTGGTATGAGTGAGGAAATTTAGCTTTCCAACAAGGGCTCTATATAGAAAAGGGTCAGGTAGTAGTTCACCATCATCAGGGTTGAGTTTGCAGTTTAGGGGTAGTGGAGTTGATACTGCAATGATAGGTAAGGGCCCACATTCCTTCAGTAATTCATTAATGAATTTCCTTTGGGACAAAATGATGCATTCAGTAGTGTTAATCACTTCTAAGCCGAGAAAATAATGAAGTTGGCCTAGGTCTTTGATGGCAAATAAATCATTTAAATGTTGTTTAAGATGGATAACTTCTGAAAAATTAGAGCCTATAACCATGATATCATCAATATAGACTGCAACTATGGTGATATTAGTAGAGGATTTGTTGATGAATAGGGAATAATCATATTTGGACTGTTGATAACCCAGAGTAAGAAGAGTTTGAGTGAGCTTAGAGAACCACTGTCTGCTAACTTGCTTGAGGCCATATAGTGACTTTCTTAATCTGCAGACTTTGTTGGATGGGTTAGGTATGCCTTTTGGAACCTCCATGTAGACTTCTTCATTTAATTCCCCATGTAAAAAGGCATTGTTGACATCTAGCTGATAAAGGGGCCAATTTCTGGATGCTGCCAAGGCAATAATACTCCTGATAGCCGTCATCTTCACAACTGGAGAAAATACCTCTTGATAATCAACCCCATATTGTTGAGTAAATCCTCTAATGACCAATCTAGCTTTGAATCTCTCCAATGATCCATCTGACTTAAGCTTTGCCTTGTAGACCCACTTGCTACTTATGGCCTTCTTTCCAGGAGGAAGATCCACTAAATCCCAGGTATTGTTGTTGTTTAAAGCTTCAATCTCTTTGTCTATAGCTGTAATCCATTCAGGTTGTTTGGCTGCTTCCTCATAGTTCTTGGGTTCAGAGTGCTGTGACAGTTGAACATGAAAAGCATGGAATTCTGCAGGAAAATTGTTAGTCTGAATCATACCACAAAAAAAATCCTACAAATGTGCAAGTTGTTTATGTGTCCTTGTTGATCTTCTAAGAGGCTAAGAGGAATGAGAATTTATTTGTGAGGGATTATGAGGGGAAAGATTAGGGACGGATTGATTGGGAATAGGTGAGGAAGTAAAGTCAGAGGTATTTGCAGCTGCTTGGAGAAGAATTGGAATTGTTTTGTGGATGTATGATAGTTTTAGTACTAAAAGGATCAGGGATATTGAGTGATAAGTTCAATATTTCAGGAATGTACTCTGAAATGGTAGGTAAAGGAATGTCTAAAGAGTGAGGTAAAGAATGAAAAGGAAAAATTATCTCATGGAAGATCACATCTCTGGATACTATGACCTTCTTAGCTTTGAGATTAAAGAGTTTGCAAGCCTTTTAATTGAAGGGATAACCTATAAAAATGCAAGGATTTGCTCTAGGCTGTAACTTATCCCTATTTCTTTTTAAAGTAGTAGCATAGCATAAATAGCCAAATGATCTCAGGTGCAGATAAGTAGGTTTGGCTTTGTATAATACCTCAAAAGGAGTTTGATTGTGAAGAATGGGAGAAGGCATTCTATTAATTACATAAACTGTGGTTAAGAGAGCATCTCCCCAGAATTTATTGGGAACATTAGACTGAAACAATAAAGCTCTTACAACCTATAATAGGTGCTGATGCTTCCTCTCAACAATGCCATTTTGTTGAGGAGTATCTATACATGTAGTTTGATGAACAATGCCTTTGGTTCTATAAAATTCTAATGCTGCAGAGTCTTTGAATTCTAAGCCATTGTCTGTTCTAATGATTTTAACATGAGCTGCATATTGATTTTCAATATAAGTAACAAATGTTTTAATCAATAGGAATGCAGAGCTCTTTGTGGCCATTAAGTGTACCCAAGTTGCTCTAGATTTATCATCCACAATTGCTAAGAAGTAAACAGCACCATCATAAGACTTATATGGACAAGGTCCCCAAATTTCAATATGGAGAATGTCAAAACAATGTTCAGCTCTGGTAATACTCAAGTGAAAAGGTTGTCTATGCAGCTTAGCTAGAGGACAAACTTGACAAACACCATGACTAGAGTTGGTATAAGAAGGTAAAACTACATTTTTAAGTTGATCAAAAGGTAAATGACTTAATCTTTGATGCCACAACTCAGAACTTGACAAACAAGCAATAGAAAACTTCTTATTGCCTAGATTAAGTGCTTCCAAGGTAGCTTGCTGAACTGCAGCACCCTTTTCTAGTAAAAAAAGACCTTTATGCTCTTTACCAAGGACTAGTTCCTTCCGTATGGTGGGGGCCTGAAGCACATAGGAATGTGAAGTAAAAATTATATTTGCTGAAAATTGGTTAACAAATTTACTAACAGAAAGTAAATTATATTGAAAAGTAGGTATGTAGAGAACATTATGGAGTTCTAATTTATCTCCCAAAACCATGGAACCTGAATGTGTAATAGTTGCCCTTTTACCATTTGGCATGGTAATAAACCAGGGCACATTCAGTTTCTTGACATTATGTAATAAAGAAAAATCATAGGTCACATGATCACTAGCTCTACTATCCACAACCCAAATACTATTATTAGTGAATTTAGTAAGAAAACAGAAGGACTTACTTACAAAGAAGCCAGCTACACTACCTGTTTCATTAGACTTGTCCATGTCAGTGGTGTGTTGTTGTAACAGTTGCATAAGCTAGTTATACTGCTCTGTGGTAAGTACAGGAGAATGAGTAGAGGAAACCTCTGCTGCAGTCTCTGTCTGTGCAACTGCTGCAACTCTTCTTTCTTTATACAGTCTGTGTCCAGGAGGGTAACCATGAAGTTTGAAACATCATTATGCAGAGTGTCCTGGTATCCTGCAGTGATCATAGAAATAAGACCTTCTTTCTTAAAAATTCTTATCTGAAAAAGTCTTCTGCCCAACTTTGTAATTTCCAGAATTGGATGACACAGACTGCTGAATCCCAGGGTTAGGAATAGAAGAAAACCTTGATGGTCCTTGATTATAAACCCTTTGCTGAAACAGACCAGAGTTGTAAAGATCCTCAGATGTATAGCTGTGAAATGCAGCAGAGTTGCCACTAATAGAGACTGAGGCAGACAAGGCCCTTTGCTTCTCTTCTTGTAACACAATCTGATAGACTTGATCAAGACTAGGTAAGGGTTTGATCATCAGTATGTTTCCTCTAACAATTTTGTAATCTTTATGCAATCCAACCAAAAATTGCATTACTTGTTGGTCATGTATCATTTTCTTAGCAGCTATTAAACTCACACAATGATCTCCACTTGTGACACAGCAGGGTAGTGTAATGATACTATTGTAAGCATCCCAAAGTTTCTTAATCTGTGTAAAATAATCAGTGACTGATAAATGTCCCTGAGAAATAACACACAAATCTCTTTGTATTTGAAAGACTTTAGTACCATCAGCCTCACCAAAACATTGCTCCAGTTGAACCAAGACATCCCTGGCAGTGGCAGAAAATAATATGCTCTGTCCTATATCCTTTACAATAGCATTCATAATCCAGGACAAAACCATTTTGTCACATCTCTCCCAATGCGCTATTAGATTTGCAGCAGTAGGCTTCGCACACTGCCCTAAAACAAATCCCAATTTGTTTTTGGCCACTAAAGCAATTTCCATTGCCTTTTTCCGGTGACTGTAATTATCCCCATTTAACAAATCACTAACCAAAATATTGTTGGGGTTATCAGAAGGATATATGTATAAAAGATGGGATGGCTCACTTAAATTTCCAATATACATCGAATTTGTGTTAGTTTCTTCATTCTCATTAACCACAACCATATTCAATCTCACAAATTGATCAAGAACTTCAACAAAACAATCAAGAAGTAATGAATCAATAACCAAATTTCAAAGAATATGAAAGACTTGTATCAGGATACTCAGAAAGATAATTCCCAAGCGTGTACTAAACTAAGCTTCAAATTTCAGAGACGCCTCACAGATTTTGCAGAATCGTGATTACAGATGAATGAACAAAGTAGAGACCTCTTGTTGTATAATTATGAACAATTAGCAAACTCGAATATACTAGTAAACCGTATGCTCTGATACCATGTTAAATTTTTTTTTAATCAAATAGGCTTTAAACAAATAGTCATGTATATCAGCTCGAATGAGGTTCCAACCCAAAACCAATTGGCAATAGGTGGAGTAACTCACAAGCTTATATACATACTCAAGCCCTTCAATTTTATCAATGTGGGACAACACTCACTTTCATATTCTTTGTATTTTTATCAATGTGGGATAATACCCACTTTCATACTCCAACACGCCCCCTCACGTGCAGACTACTAACAAGGCCCAACACGTGTACACAATTTTAATCAAATGGGGACGGTGGCAACTCAAGATCGAACAACCTGCTCTGATGCCATGTTATTGTACGAAGGGAGCCATGGATGATGCTAGAGAGAGAGAGAGACAGAGAGAGAAGAAGAAGAAGAAAGAGAGCTGAATATATTCTTGCTGTAAGAAAAAGAGTGTAAGTTGTTATTATGTTCTTATTACAACTGTACATATATACATGTAATAATAGCCAAGCTGTTATAACTAACTTCCCTAGATTCTTGCTAACTAATTGCTAACTAACTTAGCTAGCTTCTTCTATCCTCATCAAGACCTAATGAAATTCCTCTAAACCTATTGCTGCTGTCACTCTCCTAAATAGAGCTTTAGCATTATGGGACTTAAATTCTACCACCAACGAACGTAATGCCATTGCTGATGTGTACTTCCCTTTGCTTAAGTTCGGAGGCTACCATAATTGAGATTCAAAGATATACCTCAGTGCCTGAAAAGAGCCTCATCTGCATCTGAGACGATAGAACTGGAGCACAACAGCTTAATACCAGATGCATAATAGGTTGAGGCATTAGAAAAATCACCATTCTTGAAGCATTTATTCCCTTCTTCTTTTAAGAAAGTAACTTTTTGAGGGAATTCATAAGGTCACTCCATCTGAGCCACAACCTGAGCAATTTGACCGAACTCAAAATCCTCAAGATGAGTACGTATGCGAGCAGTTTGAAGGGAATTTTCGGGGTCCCATTCAATCAAAGTGTCAAAAAGGTCCATAGTTTTACATATTTAAAGAAACGGCAGAGCGGTAACGATAAACACAAGCTACACAAAGGAATCTCCAACTAGTGACGGTAAATGACACCACCAAAGATTGACCCAGAGCAATCAATGTTCACGCCAAGCTAACAGACTAGGCAGATACAAACTAAATATAATCCCACTTGAAATTAATTATTTTAGAAGGATCCGAACCAATAGCAAAATGCAAACACCAAATTCAGATAAAGAAGCATTCACACCTGCTTTGGGGGTTGGACATGACGAATCGATTCAAGTAGACCGAGATAGTGTGACTATTTCAAGGAGCACTACCACCTTGTGCTACTTTGCACTTGGAAAATGATTTCCAATCCCAAAGGCTGAATGGTGATTGGTCTAGTTGGGCTTCCAGAACCATAGTTGAAAAAAAAAAAAAAACGTAATTCAATTAAGGTAGAGAAAAGAAAAGGAAAAGATGGAAATGGAAAAGGACTAAACCTAATTGGGCGAGCGATGTGTGGCATGGCCAGCGACGGCTGGCGGAGCAGCCACTGTTGTCTACTTAAAACAAGGGAAAACTTGATTTGGAGAACGACATGGTGTTGAGTTAAACAGGCACATCGGTTGCCCTAGCCCTTTTGGTGCTGAGAAAGGGCCTGTTCTTTTCATGAGTAAATTGGGGGTATGAGATGAGAAGAATTGGAACAGAGTGAGAAGTAGTTGAATAAAGTGAGAATGAATGGTGTTTTTCTTATACGAGAGGAAAGGAGTGGAATGAAGTGGGAAGGAGTGGAATTAAGTGAAACAAAGATAGAATTATTATTATTAAGGTGTGATGAGTAAGAGGGAATAAGAAATAGTGAAAATGAGTAGAATGAAGTAGAAATGAGTGATTTTTATCTTTAAAAGTCTATTTGGATGGGGAGTAAGAAGAAGTCAAGGGGAGTAAGGGAGAGTAAATACTCCCCTTTACCCACGCTTAGGAGTAAAAAAATGAAGGTAAGGAAGAGTTGGGGAGAGTAACTCTTTCTCCTCCTTACTCCTCTCAACCAACATTTTTTTATACTCAAAAATAGGGTGTAAGGAGGGATAAGAAGAATGTATTTTACATATTTATCCTCGCAAATCTAAATATAATATATTTTAATCTTTTTAGTGAGGATATATTTGTTAATTTCTTCACTTACTTTTATTTACTCTTTTGTTCTTCCAAATAAGGATTAGTTTTTACTCTTCATAACCTTATAAACAAAAATAGATAAATTACTCTTATTTACGCTCTCCTACTTTTATTTAATGTTGCACTTCTATTTTACTCTCCCCGAAATGAACTTTAGGAATGACAACGAATGAAAAAAGACAAAAAGAACGCAATAGAGTAACAGTCAGGGATTTATGCAGAAAAGAACCAATCCTAATTATTGGTGAACCAATCCTAATTATTGGTGTATCATATTAACAAAGTACCCACGGCAAAAATTTGCGGCAAATTCTGGCAGCGCCGCATTATTTATTTTAAAATCATAGTCTACTGCTTTCTAGACATTGTGGCGCCCTGTTAAAATGGTGTACAAGTGTCAAGTGTTGATCAGAGATGTTAATTGGCATCTTTCCTTCAACACGATCAACGACAAATCAAAACCAAAAGGTGGGGCAGATAATGCGACGCCAACATTCTCTCCAGTTACTGGAATTCCTAAATTGGGATATCTAGATAAGGCATAAAATGCCTCATCCGTCACGATGTATGCTCTCAACCTATCTACGGCGTAGATTCGTCCACGTATGATCATCATGGAAGTAAACAAACCAAAAGAATAAAAATGTTTGATTTATAAGAATATATAAAATAAAAGATCAGACCAAATTTATCGTCACCCCCCTGACCCATTTACACCATCTCACATCCATCCTGTTAGCCATGGCGTCCACTATGGCAACAAAGCTTATGGTTGCCACGTCAGGCGCCCAACTCCACCACTTGCCGTCCAACTCGGTCCGGGTAATGGCTCGGTTCGGTATCGGAATTAAAAAGCGAGCAAGTAGCAAGGGAACAACTAAGAAGACTGTAAAAAAATCAAAGTCGGGTCCAAACTCAGATAGGCCTTTGTGGTACCCAGGTGCGACGGCACCTGAATGGTTGGACGGAAGTCTAGTGGGTGACTATGGGTTCGACCCACTTGGGCTGGGTAAGCCTAGGGAGTACTTACAGTTTGACTTTGATTCATTGGATCAAAACTTGTCCAAGAATTTGCCTGGTGATGTAATTGGGACCCGAATTGAAACCTCAGACCTTCAGCCCACGGCCCTCCAGCCTTATACTGAGGTTTTTGGGCTTCAGAGGTTTAGAGAGTGTGAGCTCATCCATGGGAGATGGGCCATGCTGGCTACTCTTGGTGCTTTGACTGTTGAGTGGCTTACCGGTGTAACGTGGCAAGATGCTGGCAAGGTAAGGACAAAATTCCTTCAACTTGAAGTAATTAACATGGACTGGTATTCCCCTTATTGTATGCCTAATGTTTGTAGGTGGAGTTGGTTGAAGGATCATCTTACCTTGGGCAGCCACTTCCCTTCTCAATGTCGACACTAATCTTGATAGAAGTTTTGGTCATTGGGTATATTGAGTTCCAAAGGAATTCGGAGCTCGACCCGGAAAAGCGGCTCTACCCGGGTGGCAAGTTCTTTGACCCGTTGGGTCTTGCATCGGATCCGGAAAAGAAAGTGACCCTCCAACTTGCAGAGATCAAGCATGCCAGGCTAGCTATGGTTGCCTTCCTTGGCTTTGCAATCCAAGCTGTTGTGACCGGAAAGGGTCCGTTAAACAATTGGGCGACCCATCTAAGCGATCCCCTCCACACTACAATACTGGACAACTTCTTATAAAGAATTGCGTCATATCCTCGTCAAATTTGATTATGTTGCGTAAAATGTTCATGAATTTTGAAGAAGTCATGATATTCGTCTCGTTTCAGATGGTTTGTTAATGTGTTGTTAGTAGTGGCTTAGCCAAGATATGAATCCTACTTTGTTATATTATAATAATATGGTTAATGTTTGTCTATGTTTTGATTGATGTAATTTTTTGATACTTTTTTTTTTTTTTTTAACCTCAAACTTTTTAAAAATAGGACCCACACTAGAGGTACTGTTGTTGTTGTTGCTGCTTCTTCCTTATTTTTTCAACAATACTATAAAGTCAAAAGTATTGCACTAAACTTCACTAAATTCAGTTTTCAAATTGAACAAGTTCAATTTTCAAATTCACAACTTGATCAAATTCAACCCCATCCTTCAAAATTCTATATCTATATTCCAAAATCAACTAGTAAATTCCATGATTATAATTAAGTTTCCATTTCTCAAATTCTATTTTGAAGAACCACTTCATTGCTTTATTTATTCATTACGGCCATGCTCATACTAGAGGTACTGCAAAATAATAAAATATTAAATCGTTAAGGATGGAATGGTGCAGTTTAGCTAGATCATCAAACACTTACCAAACAAATTAAAATAGTAAATAACTAGCTTTTAAGCTTTAAGCAACAATTATTTGCCACAACTAGACAAAACTTACTAAATTAAATACAACGATTTGGAAATTAGAGAGGGGGAATTAAGCAGCCTAAGAGTTAAAGAAACAAAAAGATGAGTGTGGGCCTTGGGACTTGAATGCGCGACAAGAACACAATGGGTATCAGACGCTGAGCGACAAGCATGTCATCGGATTAATGCCTGTTCGTTTCGTAGTTTAACGAATTCAGCCTACTTTTTCGCACTCCTATTCACTCATTGCTCTCTGTTTTTATATCTTTCCACACTTCTAAAAAATTGTTACTTCTTTTCACTCCTTTTCATCCTCACTCACTTTTATCCATTCCTTCCCACTCCTATATATAATTATTATTTTTCATATTTTAAAAACTTGTATAATTTATGTAATTGTGCGTACGAATAACCTGATAACAATTATGAAAAGTTTTATTTGTTTTTCGGATATTATGAAAATATTTGTTAGTCGTGGCAGAAATTGTGGATGATGTAATTTTGGTTATATATATTGAAGAAATAAATTTTTGCTTTGTTAAGCAACTGTTAGTTTTTTGTGATAGGTCGATATTTTGGGTTTGATTCTGTATATGGAAGAGATGCTTAATTTTTTTCGTTGGTTAGTAAATATTTGGTATAGGTCACCAAAGCGTAGATGGTTGTCACTGTATGTGTAACAAATTTATTTTTCGTTCATCATAATTTGGGGCCAAATTTGTAGATGTTTTTTTCCGGCATAACAGAGAAAAGTGTAAATTTTTTGGCGTTGTTTGTAATTCGTGACAGGAAGTGCAAATGTATTGTACGTATATTTTGAGCAGATATTTTCGCCCGTATGCATTATTACTAAAATATTGGAAATTCTTCACACAAATTGCAGATGATTATTTTCCGTGTACTGAGGGTCTGTTCTTTTCGCTGGGAAATATGGGTTGGTAAATGGGTAAAGTTGGTTGAGATTGGTAGAAGTTGGTTAAAGTAGGTTGAAGTGGATATTTTTTTACTGAAGTGGGTTAAAGTGGGTTGAAATGGGTAATTTTTTATTGAAGTAGGTTGAAGTTGGCTGCAGTAGGTTGAAGTAGGTTGAAGTGGGTTGAAATTATTTGATTTTTTTTGTATGATGGGTAAAAGTTAGTTAAAATAGTAGGAAGTGTGTTGAAATTGATTGAAATGAGTTGAAGTGAGTTGAAATTGGTTGAAATTGATATTTTTTAATTGAAGTTCGTGAAGTGGGTTGATGTGGATTGAAGTTGGTTGAGGTTAGTAAATTTGCATCTACCAACGAAAAGAACAAGCTTGATCATATGTGTATTTTTTTCGTTGTTCGTATTTAGTTAATATATGAAATAAAATACATCCGTAATTTGTTTTACGAATAATGAAAATTACAATTTTTTTGGGTAACAATGACCATAAAACAATATTTCGTACCTGAGTCAACACAGAAAAATATTTTTTTCAGTCTGATTTTTTTTTTAATCATCGGTAATTACTATCATAAATAAAAGATTACATTAAAAAACAAAATACGTAACTTACACAACTCTCCTACTTTATTCAACTCATTCCCATTCATTCCCACTCTTTTCCCCCTTTCTCACACTTAAAACAATACAACTCCCACCCACTCCCATCCACTCCCATCCACCCCACACTTGCAATTTTCCAACGAAAAGAACAAGGCCTAAAACATATACTATTAAGGGAATTAGTATTGTAAACAAATACTGTAGTTGTATTTTGTTTCCAACTCTTGCATTACACGGTTACTTGGAAGGGAAGATAGGGCCAGAGTTTGAATTGAATTAGACTATTGCTTGTGCTATACTTTGTAATATATAAGCCACGCCATGCGGCCATGAATGATAAAGCTTGAGGAGTATTTTCTCCATCAATTCAATCCAGTTTATTTCATGATATCAGAGCTTCATATCACAAACCTCTCATCATGATTAAGAACGGTAAGATGAACCCTTTGTCATTACAAGCTAATCCCCCTACTTTCTTCTCCCTTCGGACTCTCCATGAGCCATTATAACCGCAATAAAATTTGACGGGAGGAATTACGATTTATGAGAGATGACCATGGGAACATCATTGAAAAATAAAAATAAATTCAGTTTCATTGATGGTTCTATTACCAAAACAGAGCCAAAAAATAGAGTAATCACCGAAGAAGGTAAGGCTTAGGAGATGGTAAATTCAATGATAGTGTCATGGATCATCAATGTGATTGATGCTAAACTCCATAAGAGTGTAGCTTATATTGACTTTGCCCAAAAACTATGAGAAAATATTCAAAAACAGTATGTAGTTCCAAACATATCTAAAATCCACAGGTTGAACAGGGAAATAGCATCTTGCAAAACAAAACAAGCAAGATACAGTGGATTTCTTTTCAAAGCTTATTGGCTTATGGAATGAGCTCGATGGATACATCAAAATACCTGTGTGTACTTGCGGAGTAGCAGCCAAAATAGCGACATTCTTGGAAGAAGATAAGGTTCATCAATTTCTGATGGGCCTAGACGATGAGTCATACTCTATTGTGAGAAGTCAGATTTTGGCAATGGACCCTCTATCTTCAATAGATAAAATCTACAATATGGTGCAGCAGGAGGAGCACTGTAAACACGGGTTGCTGACCGAGATATCAATACTGAGAACATGGCTACCTTTGCCGTGACTCACTTGGCCCGACCGAGTGTTATGCAAAGTGAGAGGACAAGCTGAAAGCATTCCGGGAAAGCCAGGCATGAGGAAGCAAATTGTTTTGAACTCATAGGCTGTCCAATGGGATGGACTAACCGAGGAGGTAGAAGCGATAGAGGAAGAAATCGAGGTGGATGTAGAGGGGGCCGAGGCAACGCTAGGCGAGGACGAGGCCGTGAAGCAGCAAACTCAGCACAAGTGAACACTGATTCTGCAATGTCTGTTGAGGAGAACCATGGTACAGTCACAACTGGTTTTACCTCCGAACAGGTACAACGACTTCTGAGTCTCATTGTGACTTCAAAGTCAATTTATGAAAAACTATTAGGTGAGCAAATTTGGCTAGTCGATTCTGGGGCATCATGTCATATGACGAGTTCATTGGATTCAATGTGTGATGTTTGTAATTTAGAACCAATTCTTGTCAAGCTACCAAATGGAATCGTAACCATGTCCACTAAACTGGGGACTACATGCTTGAATCCAAATTTGAAATTGAATCATGTTCTCTTTATTCCCGACTTAAATTGTAGCTTGATTTCTATAGCATAATTAATTAAAGAAAATTATTGTGACGTAACGTTTACTAAAGAGTTGTGTGTGATACAGGATCTTACTACAAGGAGCCTAATTAGAGTGGGTGAGCCAAGAATAGGGGTCTATTACTTAAAGAATTCATCTTCGACAAAGATTCAAGTGAACAAGGTCGTTTCTTATGATACATGGCATTGAAGATTAGGGCACCCTTCAAGACAAGCTTTATCAAAATTTTCTAGCGTTGGTAGTTCTAGGACTAAACATGATCCATGTGATGCATGCCTAAGGGCAAAACAAACACGTATGCCTTTTCCCGTTAGTGAAAATAAAGCTACACATTGCTTTGACCATATACATTGTGACATATGGGGTGCATATCGTGTTAAGTCTTTTTTGGGTGCTCAATATTTTCTTACTATAGTTGATGATGTTAGCCAGGGGATTTGGGTCTATCTAATGAATGAAAAGAATGAAGCTTCTTAACTCTTGATGGATTTTTGTGCAATGGCAAATACACAATTTGCGGCAAAAGTAAAAACTGTTAGAAGTGATGACGGTGCTGAATTTACATCAAATCCTATAGAAAAGTTTTATAGGGATAATGGAATCAGTCATGAAATGAGTTTTGTAGATGCTTCTCAGCAGAATGGTAGGGTTAAAAGAAAGCACCGTCACATTCTTAATGTTGCGAGGTATTTAAGATTTCAAGCTCATCTACCTTTAGAATTTTGGGGAGAGTGTGTTTTGACTACAGCTTATTTTATTAATAGAACTCCTATTGCCATTCTTCAATTGAAAACTCCTTACGAAATACTCTTTAAAGACAAGCCTAACTATGATTATCTATGAGTTTTTGGGCCTTTATGTTATCTCATCACATTCAAAGGCCTAAAGATAAGTTTGCATCTACAAGTCGAAAGTGCATATTTATAGGATACCCTTTTGGGAAGAAATGATGGAAAGTTTATGATTTGGAAACTGGGAATATTTTTGTGAGCCGTGATGTAATATTTCATAAGGAGATATATCCATTTGCTCAAGTGCAAAATAACGAGAAAGGTGAAGTAAACAACTTTGGGAGGCAAGAAAACATGTATGTTGAAGATGACTTTGATGCTTATATAAGGCATGGTGAGTCTGGGAAAATTAATGTGCCTAATTTCACCAATTTGGGTGAAACTAGTGGACCACACCAAGACATTGGGCCGTCTGGGTCAAAGGCGCCCAAGAAAGTGACTAATAGAGGCAGCCCAAAGAGAAAAGACCTATATTCCTTACCAGCCCCGTTTAAAACAAGCCCTGGATTAGAAATTGGGCCGCGGGAGTCCAGCAGTGTAGCTAAAAGGGGGAGCGACTTGCCAATAGTACCAGACCAAGAACCTGGGCTGGGGGAGTCCAGTAATATCATCGAAAGGGGGAGTGATGATGCGTCCACAGTACCGGTTCGAGAAAAACGAGCTCGCAAAAGCCCAACTCATTTGCAAGGTTACATCTGCTACTCTACATCCATAAAAGACCCTTCTTCAAAGGCTACATCTTCACTTCCTAAGGCCTCCTCAGGTAAATCTTATCCTATAGCTCATTATGTTAGTTGCAACAAATTTTCTAAAGCGCATCGAAATTATTTCGCTGTTATTGCTAAAGTTGTAGAGCCCAGATTTTTCTATGAGGCAGTGCAGGACCCCAAGTGGAGAGAAGCCATGATAAAAGAAATTGAAACCCTTGAAGAAAACAACACATGGAGTGTTAAGTCATTACCGCCAGGAAAGAAAGCTATTAACTGCAAAAGGGTATTTAGAGTAAATTACAAGTCTGATGGAAACATTGAGAGATATAAGGCATGGTTAGTAATTTGAGGGGACGAGCAAATTGAAGGTTTTGACTACAACAAAACATTTGCTCCAGTTGCTAAAATGACGAGTGTAAGAACATTTCTTGCAATAGCAGTTGCAAAAGGATGGGATTTGCATCAAATGGATGTAAATAATCCATTTTTGCATGGGGACCTTGACGAAGAAGTTTATATGACAATGCCACTGGGCTTTCATACATCCAATCCAAACAAGGTATGTAGATTACGAAAGTCTCTATATGGTTTGAAACAAGCCTCTCGTCAGTGGTTTGCCAAACTATCTTCAAAATTTTTGGAATATGGCTTCACTCGTTCTTATGTGGACTATTCACTTTTTACCTATAAAAAGGAGAAAAGTTTATGGCACTGCTCATCTATATGGATGATATTGTTCTCACAGGTCATGATTCCAAGTTATGCGCCGATTTCAAAGCTTGCATGGACAAATGTTTCCATATCAAGGATCTACAGGATCTAAGATATTTTTTGGGAATAGAAGTTGCAAGAAATTCCCAAGGATTATTTTTATGCCAACATAAATATGCTTTGAGATAATTGATGAATGTGGGCTCTTGGGATCTAAGCCAGTAGACTTTCCTATTGAGATGAACCATAAGCTTGCCTTGGCTTTAGGGAAGACTTTAAGCAATCCCACTGAATATCGTCACCTGATTGCGCGATTGATTTATCTTACTATCACTCGTCCAGAACTGTCCTATGCAGTACACATCTTAGCTTAGTTTATGCAAGATCCTAAAGAGGATCATATAGAAGCCGCACGAAGAGCTCTAGGGTATTTGAAAGGTAATCCTAGATAAGGCATTCTAATGCGAAGTGATTTAGATTTATAGGTTTATGCCTATTGTGACTTAGATTGAGGTGCATGTCCCTTAACTAGGCGCTCCTTAATTGGTTTTCTTGTAACTCTTGGCAAATCCCCATTGCATGGAAGACAAAGAAGCAAAGCACGGTATCACGCTCCTTTGTAGAGGCTGAATATTGCTCTATGGCTATAGTGACCAGTGAAATGATTTAGATCAAGACCTTGCTCGCCGCTTTGGTTCTCTTCTTGGAAAAACCTTTGCAACTGTTATGTGACAATCAAACAGCTCCTCACATCGCTAAAAATCCAGTGTTTCATGAAAGAATGAAGCATATCGAAATCGATTGTCACTTTGTAAAGGAAAGACTCCCATCTGGTGACCTTGTTACAAGCTATTTACCTTCCAAACATCAAGTTGCAGATACTTTCACAAAAGCATTAGGAAGGCAATAGTTCATGTATCTATGAGGCAAGTTGGACATGATAGATGCTCATGCTTCACCTTGAGGGGGAGTATTAAGGGAATTAGTATTGTAAACAAATATTGTAGTTGTATTTTGTTTCCAACTCTTGCATTACTCGGTTACTTGGAAGGGAAGATAGGCTAGAGTTTGAATTGTATTAGAATGTTGCTTGTGTTATACTTTGTAATATATAACCACATTAGGTGGCCATGAATGATAGAGCTTTAGGAGTGTTTTCTCCATCAACTCAATCCAATTTATTTCATATGCCAATATCTTTCCTAAGCAGTTAAATTAAATATAATTATTCTTCTATCAATACATGTTAATTTAAGTGATTGGGCAATTTATTCTCCTTAAATAAAGTCTCGAGTTCGGGTATTGTGAATATAGAAAATCTGTAATGGGAAACCTCCACCTCTTATTGGGCCAACAGTAAGTTAACTCCAGTAAAATAGATGATCCATGACCAACAACCAAAAAAAAGTTGTTCTTCTTTCTCCAATTTTTTTTAAAATAAAAAACGAGGGTGTTAATTGACACTACTTGGACCAACTTATCTCTGTCAGTGGATATAAGGCTCCGTTTGATGTTGGAAAATTTGGTGGAAAAAAAAAATTTGAAAAAGTTAATTTTTTTCTTGTGTTTGGTTTAGAGAAAATCACAAAGAAAACAATATGGAGGAAAATTAGGTGGAAAAATTTTTAGAAACAAGTGATAAAATTTTCATCATAAAATTGTGAGGAAAGTTTGAGGAAAATTTCCAACTTCGCGTTACTTAGATGACATCAACATGATTTAAGTAGTTCATCAACATTCAAATTTCTCACCCAAATTCATGTATTTTTTCCTCAATTCAAACAAGAAAAAAACTGATTTTCTCACTACTTTTTTTCCTTCACATTTTTTCCTTCAACTTTTTTTTCTACCAAATTTTTTAATGACCAAACGGAGCCTAAAAGTACGAGAACTGAAAGTTGAGATTAAGATCAAGAACATTATAATTGTATCATGGTCTTAGTTGACAATTACTGTAGTTTGTCATGGTTAGGTGTTGGTTGATTGCATTAATTGCTATATGTTAATGATTAAATTATATTATTTATTTGCATTAATTTTTAGCACTAGTTATTGAATGTTGGAAAAAAATGTGATGAAATAAAACATTTTTTAAAAATATGTGAGATAAAAAATAAGTTTTTTTTTAAAAAAAAACCTAAATTTGGTAGACTTGTGTTGAATCACAAGTGTTTGAAGTTGATGATTTCAAATCCTAGAGTCGGTCATTGTCATAAAAATTTGCAGTTCTTAAATCATGATGCCATTATACTTTGAATATTTTTTCCTTTGGGCCAAGAATGCCAGTGAACTTTTGTTTCGATAATTTATGCTATTATAAACCATTTTTTGATATTAAAAAAAAAGTGTCATCCTTTAACTTTTTTGACTGGATGTAGGTAGCGAGCCAGTAACACTACAAGAACTCTATTTTGCCTTTTTCTATGAGAAATAAAGGGAGGAAAGGGTTTACCCAATCCTACGAGGCTGGATTTCTATTTAGAGTCATTTGTACAAAAGTAGCATCTTTACGGGCAGAGATACCGATAGAGATAAGGTTGTTTATATCTGGATCTTTCCAAATCCTGCAAAAGTGGGGCCGACACTGGAAGGTGGTTTTGTTGTACAAAACTAGAAACACAATAGTACCCTTATACACTATTATGCCGCCTTAATCTGATCAGAGGAATACAGGAATAGATTGGATTTTTAAGAAGAAAAATCATTTAGAGGACAGTCCTTTAGAAAAAAATATCTACAATCTATACATGAGTAGGAATACAACAAACGACCAAAACTCCAACAGTAGATACAAGCACGGTCATGAAGTGTAATCCCTAGATCATATAGGAGCTTGCGAATCTAGATAGTTTCAATAACAATATTGTCAAAAGCCCAGTACTCCACTTCAATAGAGGATTTGGATATCGTAAATTGGTTCTTGGATCTCTAAGCAATAATGTTGGTTCCAAAATACACACCATAGGCAATGGATGAATGACAAGAATCCTTACAACCACGCTCGTCGGCATTAGAGTAGGTAATAATGATATAAGATGAAGTAAATGGTCGCATCATCAATCTATGATTCATAGTATCCTGCAAGTACCTGAAAATGAACTTGACAACATGAAGGTCAGTATCGACGGGAGCATGCATGAATTAGGGAACTATATGGACTGCATAAGCAATATTAGGATAAGTCATTGTCAAATACAGTTGAGCACCAATCATACTGCGATACTAAGATGGTTCAGCAAGCAATTCACAATCAATAAGAGATAAGGTGGTTCGTGCAATAGAAGCAATACTAATAGGTTTTATAGTGTGGAGGGGAAATTTACGGAGCAAATCATCCACTTAGTTATGTTGCGAAAGAAAAACTCCCTAAGGATACTAAACTAATTGAATGCAAAGGAAAAAGTGAAGATCCTGAAGATCCTTCGTAGCAAACTGGTTTAAGAGAAGAGATATCAAGGATTGAAGAAGAGATGAGGAACTGTCTATCAAAATAATATCGTCAACATATAGAAGTAGAATCAAAGTATGAGAACCAGTGTAAAGAACAACGATAGAAGGATCCATAGTGCTACCAACAAAACCATGAGACAGAAGAAAACTGTTGAATTAGTGGAACCAAGGTCTAGGAGCTTATTTCATATAGACTTCTTTAGTCAGATGTCCCTGAAGAAAGATATTATTGACATCTAACTAGTAAATGGTCCATTGAGAAGAGATGACAAAGAAAGAATAAGACGAATGACAGTAAGTTTAATAATGGCGTTGAATGTCTCATGGTAGTCAGTTCATACCTACTGGTGAAACCCCTGAGCAACCAAATGAGTTGTGCTCATCTCAATAGTACCATTAGAACGATACTTTACCTCATAAAACGCACTTACTCCTAACCAATTTTTAAGAAGGTTGGAGTGGAACCAAGTCCTAAGTGCCATTAGCCACTAATGCATTATATTCCTTAGCCATTGTCGGTTTTTTTTATTGAGGATATTTAGAGATTTATATAAAAGAAGTAGGTTCAAACTCAATAAAGGAGGTAGAAAGGAAGAGGATGCATCGAGGTTTATAAATCCCAGACTTGATCAAGTCTACATTTTATGGGTATTAAAGGTGGGATGAGGACAACAAATGAAATCCACTACAGCCTAACTCGGTGAGATGGGAGCTGATCCAAACATAGGCCTAATGGAAGATGTAGCAGCAGCCTTAGGACAAGAAGACATCGAGCACAGTTAAGGGGGACCATGCAAACACTCAACAGACTAAGGAGACATGGGGGCGGCAGACAACTAGGCATAAAGGGGAGAGGGAGCCCACTTTTTGGGCAATTAACGGGAAATGACCCAACAACAACAAACCCAGGAGAGATGGGATGCATTGGAGAGCTAGGTGGGCTGGGGAGCACATCTGGGCTCACAGGGAGTGGACTAATATGGATTGGATTAGACAGAATAACAGAGCTTGAACAACTCACACCATTTTTGGAAGAAAGAACCCAAGCAGACACACAAGAGGGAGAAGAAGTGGAAGGGGTGACCACAATAATATAGGTACAGGTAAGGCACAAAGTATAATTTATGATAAAGGAAGGACATCGACGAAATTTTGAAAAGAAAAATCATTTTCTTGAAATGAGACGTGGTGGCTAATATAAATAGGATTAGTAATAGGGTCCAAGCATTTGTACTCCTTATAATGTGCAGCATAGCCCATAAATATACACTAAATAGACTAGGAGATAGTTATTTGCGAAAGTGGTAAGAAAATTAGAAAACAAGTATAATCAAAAGGTAAGAAAACCAGAATCTAGATTTTTGCAAATGAAAACTAATAGGGTGGTTTATCATTTAGAATAAGGGTAGGCTACCTATCAATGGTGAAAACAATGGCATAGGCCGCATCCAACCAAAAAGAGGTAGGAAGTGAGGCATCAATAAGAAAAGTATGATTTAGTTTAAGATTATACATATGCTTCTGTTTTGCAACCCCATTCTGTTATTGTGCATCAAAACAAGATTTTCAAAAATAAATACCTTGTTTAAAAAAAAGGCCATGCATGGAGGTTTGATCAAACTTTCATCCTCCATGACTTTCAAACATTTTAATTTTACGATGAAAGAACTTTTCAACAGAGGCCTTAAATGTTCAAAAAAATTCGTAGTCATTAGATTTCTATTTCGTAGGATAAATCCACGTAAAATAAGAGTAAATCATCAATAAACAAATGTAGTACTTGTCAACTTTATGATAGAACAGTGATTGCTACACATCAGAATGTATCAACTTAAGAGGGAAAATTGTACAAACTTTAACAAAATCAAAAAGGAAGTCTATACGGCATTGCTAAATAACAAGTCATACAAGAATCATAAAAAGAGGTTGCAATGTTGAAAAGTTTATTTTTCCCTAAGAACATAAAGAGTTCAAGCTACATGGGGCCCAATGAGTAGTAACCTCCCTATAAGGACCACGACTCAGACCCTCTTTGGGTGTGGTTCCCCCATAAATTGTTGGACTCACTTGCTAGGTGTCTAGATTCAAATCTAATTTTTTTGTATTTCAGCAAAACAAGCTAGGTTATAATAGAATGCGTTGCCCAGCCCAGAAGTGTGGGCATTAGCCCTAATCTAAGATATTAGTGGGGATCCTAGGCCAGCATTGAGCCTAGTTTTTGGTCCATGCGCCCCAGCAGTCCCATTGGTTAAGCTAGTGCTTGAAATGTAGAACTGGACCATGAACCTGATCGGGGTTCATGAGCTAATTTTCGAGTCTTAGGTTGAAGGATAGCTACATTTGGAGATCCCGAAGCTACCAAATCCAAAGAAACAAGAAACCAAAAAAAAGAAAGTAACTTCATTTAATAGAGTTGCTCGTGAATTTTAGAAAAATTTAAAAACGAAACCTACTTATAAAACTAACCATAAATCGAAAGGAAAATCGAAAGGGATAAAAAGGTTCATTTCAAAAAGGTTTTCAAAAGGCCCTAAGTAATTCTTGGTGTGGCAGCCATCTGAGTCCATAGGTTCAAACTGAGAATCTGCATTCGAGGGCGAATTTATGATGTCGTGATGGACTAAATGCTCGGTTCTCAACCGGACAAAAATTTTGTCAGTCATTATTTGATTTTTGCTCTTAAATAATCTTTAAAATTAGTTAATTAGTTTAATTTTGTGTTTGTAGGGTAAAATGAGAGAAAAACCCAAAAAAGAGGCCCAGCCCAGCCCAACAAGGGGAAGAGGTCCATGCGCGTGCCACAAATCCAAGGTCATGCCACTAGTTCAGCAAGGGCGTACCAAAAAGAAATTTTGGAGGTTGCGGACAGAAATTTGGCACGGATGCCCCATGCTGAGGGGCACGATCGTGCGAAACTCTGTAATTTCGTTCTCCTTCATTTTAGATAATGATGTAAGAGAAAAAGGGGGAGAATGGAATTTTATGTCATTCTTCATTTTTCATCAGCTTTTGCTCTGTAGCTAACTCTTTTCTCTCTCCTCTCTCCTCCATGAATGCAAACACAAAAAGCTTGAGCTTCGATGAGATTTAATGATAGATTTCTTGTTTTCTCTCCCCATTAATGCTTAATCCAACTTTCTCTCTCTTAAATTTCTACAAAGATTTAAATTTTTGAGTGTCACCATTTCCCCACCCAACCATGGGTTTGATGCTTGAGGGTTGTAGGAAGATGGGGTTTGATCCTTAATAGATTGGAAGCCTAATCCATCCCTCAAAACTCAACATCTTTCTAGTAATCTCTCTGCTTTCTTTTCTTCTTTCTTTTATTTCAACTATTAGGATAGTTGAGGTAGAGTAACTTGAGAATCCATGGGTATTGAGTTCAATCAAGGCATTAAAGGAGGTGATGTTGCTTATTGTTGAACAAGGAAGCTTGATGTCATTTGGTAATTCCACTATCACTTTTTATTGCATTTGTTTTGATCAGTGTAGTTTAGCTTAGGAGTTGAATTTTCTTGGGGTAACTTTTGAGGTGAAGTTTGTTGTGTTGATGGGCCATGTCATGCCTAATCTCCCATTTCTTGCTTGCTATGTGTTTTCTAGTTGCTTGGGTGTGTTTTCTAGGTGGTTTCTAGGTGTTAAAGGTCACTAGTTGAATTTTCTTGCTTAGTTAGGATAAGATTAGTTAGGATAGGATTATTAGATTTGCTTGTTAAGTTTGTTTAGCTAAATTAAAATTTGAGATCACTCCCAAAGCTAAATCACCAGTAAATTGTCCTTTATCTCAGTGAACGAGAAAACCCCATGCTCATCATCGAAAATTTCTATCAACAAAATGGCGCTGTTGCCAGGGATGATGACGTATGATTTGCTTTTGATTTAGATTTAGTGTGTACATAGTTTTAGGTAGAGATCTTTTCGGGAAAAAAATTCAAAAAAAAAAAGAAAAAAATGTTGATGAGTATGCATGACTGCTTGGACAAGATCACCTAGTTGTGGAAGACTAATTCATGTTGAACAACCTCCACACACTCGTGCAAACTTGATCGTAGCTTTTAATCCCGAAGAGATGGAGGAGGAACAAGCCCAAGGACCTTCGCCACCTCCATCTCTGAATCCAAGAAGCCTTAATCAAATCTTTTACCCACCGAGATCAACTAATCGCTTTCCTCAACTCGGTTGGGATGCTCAATTTTCCTTCAGTCCTCAATACACGACCATGCTTCCCAAATTTAGCGGGGATGGTGATGCGTACCTATTCCTAAGTGAATTTAAGGAAGTATGTTCGATGATGCAGTTCCCCAATGTGCCACAGGATATTGTTAGGTTGCACTTCATTCCTTTCGCCTTGAAAGATTCCACAAAGAAATGGATGCATAGCCTCTCGACAAACTCGATCTCCTCATGGAATAGGTTTGTAAGGGTGTTCTTGAGAAAATATTTTTCGAATGGTAAAATGGTGAAATTACGGAATGAAATTAGCCACTTTGTCCAACTTGAGAAGGAGTTATTTTGGAAATGTTTTGAACGGTTTAAGCACTTGCTTGCTCAATGTCCACACCATAGGTTAGAAAGGTGGCATTTGTGCCAAATTATTTATGAGGGCCTTGACTAAGCCACTAGAAGCATGATGGAATCTATGTGTCAAGGGGGGTTTTTGAACAAAAGTGAGACCAAAGCTTGGAATTTCCTAGAGGAATTGGCTAAAAAGACCTTACAATGGGAGGCTACTAGGGATGAGAGTCTAGGGGCTAGGATTAATAGCCAAAGGAAAGGATGTCATGTGGTGGCAGATACTACATACATTGATACTCGATTTGCAGCTTTGGAAAACATGTTAAAGGGTCTTGTGTTGTCCCAAACACCAAGTAACCATCCCCCTCCCCAAATGGTCTTGTGCTCTCGATATCAATCTACTGATCATTCCCTAAGTGCATATCCCTTATTTGCATAATAGTTGGCTACTAGTCAAGAGCAAGGTCATGTGAATGCGGCCTTCCAAAGGCCGAAATTTGATCCTTACTCCTCCACTTATAACCCAGGGTGGGCTAAGCACTTTAATTTTTCATGGACTGAACCCAATGCTTTGATGGCTACCATTCAAGATGGGAATCCTCAGGAGAACTCATCATCTTTGGCTTGTCAAAAGCCACCCTTTCAAGGGGCATACAATGCTCCTAGTTACCGTCTTTTTCCCTGACCACATGTGGCTCAATCATATCCTCGTCCCGGGTATAATAAATTAGATAAAGTGAATAAGAAAGTCAATGACATGGAGAGGATGATTAGAGAACTTAAGAAGTCAAATGAGAGAATGATGAAGACAATGAGTGAACAATTTTCTCAATTAGCCATGTCTAATAGGGAGAAAGGGGTTTTTCCTAGTCAACCCGAGGTAAACCCAAGAGGAAGCTCTTTCTTTGACCCCAATGATGTCCGGAAAGTGGATACCATAATTACTTTACGGTTGGGTAAGAAAGTGGACACTCATGTGGGTGAATAAGTTGTGAATGAATCCCCGCCCCCTATCTTCTCTCCCTTCCTCTCAAGGTGATGATGTGTGTCTTTCCCTATTTACCTGAAGCTCACCTAAGGATTCGGATGAACCTAATGAGAGCGAGTCAATCAATGATCCTACCTCTCTTAAGGACTCTCCTACTCCTTCTTTGGGTGTTGCTAGACCTCCACCTCGCTTCCCTAACCGGTTGAAAAGGAAGAAGGTGCAATCCCATGTTGACAAGATTAGGGAGACTTTTTCCCAAGACAAGATTAACATTCCCTTGCTTGATGTGATACAACAAATACCCCCCTATGCTCGCTTCCTTAAAGATTTGTACACCACTAAGAGAGGCACTAATGTCCTAAAGAAGGCATTTCTGACCTCTAATGTGAGTTCTATCATTTCAAATAAGTGCCTATTATTAAATGTAAGAACCTGAGATGCCCTACAATCTCCATTGTGAATGGTCACCACAACATTCACTGGGCCCTACTTGACTTAGGTGCTAGTGTGAACCTCTTACCCTTCACGGTGTATAAGAGGTTGGGTTTAGGAGACCTTAAGCCTACAAAAGTGATTCTTCAGCTGGCCAACCGTTTCACTAGGCTTCCTAGAGGGATGGTTGAGGATGTATTGATCAAAGTAGGGAAATTCATATTTCCAGTAGATTTTGTAGTCCTAGAGATCGAGGGCACATTGGGTACTAAAAATGAAATACCAGTCATCCTTGGCCGACCATTCTTAGCTACCACAAGTGCTCTTATTAATTGTAGGGATGGGAAGTTGACATTGACATTTAGAAACATGACTATGGAATTGAATGTGTTTAATATGCAAAAGCATCTAATGGGCTTTGATGATATTGATCACCAATCCCTTAATTGAGTGAGTGACTTTGCATTTGGGGAAGTTAGGGTCAATTGTGAAGAAGAGTTAATGTAATGTGTATATGAGTCATTTTGCATGGAGTATGAACCCGAATATGATACATTTGCATTCGAAAGATCAATGTGATGACTCATTATATGCATCAATTCTTGCATCATTCACTTCTATGTCCTCATCTCATGAGGCACCTCCTAGTGTGCCGTCATCTTCCTCTCTTGATACGAAACCCCTTCCCAACATGCTCCAGTACGTATTCTCAAGTCCAAATGAAAATTTTCTTGTGATACTTGCTAATGACTTGAACTCGGACCAAGAGAGTCAAGTCCTAGACTTGTTAAGCGAAAACAAAGAAGCATTAGGGTGGACCTTAGGAGATATCCATGGCATTAGTCCTACTATAATGCAACACCATATACACCTTGAGGACAATACCAAACCTTACCGAGATCGACAAAGAAGATTGAACCCCACCCTTCAAAAAGTGGTAAAGAAGGAAATTCTTAAGTGGTTAGATCATGACATTATCGACCCCATCTCGGACAGTGAGTAGGTGAGCTCCATCCAAGTCGTTCCTAAAAAGATCAGGATAACCGTGGTCAAGAACGACATGGGTGAGCTTATTCCCATGAGAATCCAATCCGGGTGGAGGGTATGCATTGATTATCGAAAGTTGAATTTCGCCACTAGAAAGGATCATTTCTCTTTACCTTCCTTAGATCAAATGTTGGAGAGGTTAGCCGGACGGGCCTTCTATTGTTTCCTTGACGGATACTCCGGCTATACTCAAATTCTTATTGCCCCCGAAGACCAAGTGCCCTTTTGGCACTTATGTCTTTAGGGAGATGCCTTTTGGTCTTCGCAATGCCCCGATCATTTTCTAAAGATGTATGATCTCGATCTTTTCCGACTTAGTTGAGCAATGCCTTGATATTTTCGTCAATGATTTCTCTGTGTACGGAGACTCTTTTGGGGATTGCTTAGCTAACTTAGGAAAAGTGTTAAGAAGGTGTCGGAATAAGAGGTTAACCCTTAATTAAAAAAAATGTCATTCCATGGTCAAGAAAGGGATTGTCTTGGGTGATATTATATCTAGCGAGGGTATAGAGGTAGACAAAGCAAAGTTGGATTTGATCGCAAACCTCCCCCTCCCTACTTGTGTAAAAGATGTGCGATCTTTTCTTAAGCATAGCGGTTTCTACCGACGATTCATCAAGGACTTTAGCAACATTGCTAAGCCCTTATCTTCCCTCCTAGTTAAGAAAACACCCTTCTACTTCTCTAAGGAGTGTGAGGTGGCGTTTACTAGGCTTAAGGAGGCACTTACTACTGTACCCACTTTGCACCCACCCGTATGGGGAGAATCTTTTGAACCCATGTGTGATGCATTATATTATGCGATCGAGGTAGTTTTAGGGCAAAGAATCAATAAGAAACCTCATGTAATTTACTATACGAGTCATTCTTTGAATGAGGCGCAAGTGAATTACATGGTGATGGAAAAAGATTTCTTCGCGGTAGTTTTTGGATTTGAAAAGTTTAGACATTACCTTATAGGGTCTCATGTGATTGTTTTAACCGACCACGCCGCCTTAAAGCATCTTATGGAAAAGAAAGATGCAAAGCCTAAGCTAATTAGATGGATTATGCTTTTACAAGAATTTAATTATGAGATAAAAAATAGGAGGGCTTCCGAGAACCCGGTAGCCAATCACCTATCTAGGCTAGTGGTACATGATGCAAAAGAACCCCCCATTTCTAATTGCTTCCCCAATGAACAATTGTTTTGGGTTCAAGAGGAGCCATGGTATGCTGGCATAGTGAGCTATTTAGTGACTGGGGAAATGCCGGGGGGTGGAACAAGAACGATAGGGATCGTTTTCTATTCATGGTCTGATTTTTCATATGGGATGACCCGTATTTATTCAAATATTATTCGGACCAGATTATTAGACGCTGTGTTCCTACTGAGCATTTTCAAAGTGTTCTTTCTTTTTGCCATGATCAATTTTGTGGAGGACACTTTCGTGGAAAAAAGACCACTGCGAAGGTTCTTCAAAGCAGATTCTATTGGCCGACCCTATTTAGAAATGCCCATGAATATTGTAACCGATGCTTGCATTGTCAACAAATGGGCAAAATAGATAGGAAAGGCATGATGCCACTCGCCCCTATCATTGTTGTGGATATATTTGATGTGTGGTGTCTTTATTTTATGGGTCCGTTCCCGAATTCATTTGGGAATAAGTATATTCTTTTATGTGTGGACCATGTATCAAAATAGGCTGTTCCCACAAGGACGAATGATTCAAAGGTGGTGGTGAGATTTTTGTGAGAGAACATCTTTGCTAGGTATGGGATGCCTAGGGCTATCATTAGTAATGAAGGGACCCATTTTGATGATAGGTCCTTTAATGCACTTCTTAGGAGCTACTCAGTCCTTCATCACATGGTAACCCTGTACCACCCACGGACTAATGTCAAGTAGAGGTGTCGAGTAGGTAAGTCAAGCAGATTCTTAAGAAGATCGTGAATATGAATAGGAAGAATTGGGTGGATAAATTGATTGATGCACTTTGGACCTAGCGGACGACTTTCAAAACCCCTTTGGGCATGTCGCCCTATAGGGTGGTCTTTGGGCATCCTTATCACCTCCTAGTTGAGCTCGAACATTGAGCTTGGTGGGCCATTCAGACCTTAAATTTTGATGTGATAGCCACCAGTGAGGAGTAGAAGCTTAGCTTGAATGAATTAGAAGAGATTAGGCGGGAAGCATATGATAACACTAGATTGAGCAAAGAACGTGCCAAATTCTTCCATGATAAACTCATTAATAGGAAACAACTTTCTCTAGGTCAAAAAGAACTATTGTATGATTCCCACCTTCACTTGTTTCCCAAGAAGTTACGGTCTAGGTGGGTTGGTCCTTATGAGGTGGTTGGAGTATTCTCCCATGGGGCGGTCGAGATTAGGGACCCCATCAAAGACCAAGTTTTTAAGGTGAATGGGCATAGGTTGAAGCCTATATTGGAATTACCGAGTGAAGAGGACGTGGAGTGCATCTCCCTCCACAAGCCTCCTCGCTCCAACTAGTTATGTGGGAAGCTTCTTGTATAAATGTGCATAGTTACATAAGTGTTAGTTTTTCGAAAAAAGAGTGAAAAAAAAAAAGAAGATTGAGAAAAAGAGTGAAAAAAAAGGAGTTTGAAAATTTGAAAAAAAAAGTGATGAAAAAGTAGAGAAGGAATAAAATGAGTGAGAGAACAAAAAGCGAGAAAGAGAGGTTCAAGGAAAAGGAAGAAAAAAAAAAAAGAAGAGAAAATTCATAAAAAAGAGAAGAAAGTCTTGAAAACACAAGTAGAGTGAAAAGAGAAGAAGAGAAGAAGGGAGGTAGAGATTTGGCATGGTGCCTCCATGCCAGGGGGCACGACCGTGCCCTTTGCAGCAAAAAATTTATGTTCTAGAGTTTTGGCACAGGTGCCCCATGCTAAGGGGCACGGTTAAAAAATCACTTAACAAGTCGAATTCCTTCTTCTTCTTCATTTCTTTGTCCACTTTGCTGAAATTTTCTCTCTCTACTGCAACCCTTTCTCTTTACTCGCTACTCTCGCTCTCATTACCCACTCAAATCTCACCCCAAATTCCTCTAATTTTTCACTAAATTCACCATTTCTAACTTCGATCTCTCCATTTCTACCACAAATTCTCTCACTTTCACCTCTTTTCATCCCCAACCCACCAATTTTCTCTCTCTAAAATCCTAACTTCCATTGTTAAGGTTGAAGGTGGTAGAGAAAGAAAGTTTACATTTTTCTTCCATTTGAGCACTCCAAAGGCTTGAATATTCACTCAATTGGCAAGATGGGCAAGAAGAGAGTGGGTGAAGCATCCAAGGGACCATCCTTACCTAAGAAGTCATCTAAAGCATCCTCATCTCAAGCTCCTTCACGCACCAATGGTACAAAAGACACTTATCCTTTGATGTTGCCCCCTAGGACTAGCGGATTAACGTTGGTGAATGACAAACAAAGGTCTAAGTATGAGATTCTTAGTACTGGAAAAACAAGTGAACAAAAGTTTTGGCACATTGAGTCTTCGAGGCAATTGGGGATGTTAGATGATGTTGTGGCTTTATTGAGAAATTTGGGTTCGTTGGAATATGTGGAGATGAAATGTGTGGCCTGTGACCGGTGTTGAGCAAAAATTTAACAAAAATAAATAATATGCACAACACAACTTTTCGACGTATAAAAATATATATCGGTTTATTTTGAGTACAGCCCTATTCAAGAGGATAAAACTCTTCCGACCCATTCTGTTTTACTTTTTCTTTCTCTATTTTGTCTTGCGTTAATAAGACTTTATATAATTTGGATCGACAATTATCATATTTTTAATGTCAAATCCCCCGTATCCAAAACTTAATTGTATCAGAAAGTGGCTGTATAGGCACCTTCTAGGAATGGTACTATACGTACACATTTTTTGTGTGCAGGTTAGGGAATGGGTAATTTTATTTGACTTAGAATTTGTGTTGCACTCACTTTTTATCGTGAGCTGCCTACGTGCTTCTCTTACAGAGGATCAAATCAACCATAGTTCTTTTATTTCATTTGATTTAATTTATCGTTTATTTTGGTTGAATTATTAACCATTTGATATGATTTTAATTTTTTATGTTGGCCTATCAAAAATGACCATGGTTTTGTTCTAATCTTGATATTTGAATCCTTTTTTTTTTTTACACTCTTGTCTAAGTTGTATTTTTAGTTGTTTCATGATTTTTATTCACCGATGTTAGTCTTTATTGGGGTCGGTCCGTTAATTTTGTGTAACTTGGGATTGCAACCGTAATTTATTTATAGGTTTCCTACGTATACTCAGTGGGATTAAATCAACGTAGTTCTTGGCCCAAAATTTGCTTAGGCTTACGTCATACATATTGACATTTTGTTTGCCAACTCTAATTGTAGCTTTCTGTTATACATATTGACATCACGGATCTATCACATTCTTGAACATTTTGTTTGTCCACTGCCCAGGAGCAAATATTGGGAAACATAAGGAGGCCAAGCATGTGCCAAAAGACAAAAAAAAATTTGAGTCTAAGTTTGTAGGATGATAAAAATAAATACCTCATGTACCTGCCTAATTCACAACTCTATCACCCCCTAAAAATTTATATAGTTTTTTTTATGGTAATTAGATATATATGGTGGCCCTATTTGATTTTTCCAAATAAAGCTTTGACTCCCTCTTTTTTTTTTTTTTTTTTTTTTGGCAACTCTCTTTGTTGAAAAATCTAAAGGCAATATTTGTAGAACCAGTCACATCTTTATAGGATTTTTATTTGTATCTTGATACAAACTAGATTTTTGAATGTAGTGGATAAATCATATATTTATAGGATTACTATATTTCTAAAATAGAGTCCTAGTAAGCTTTGGTTTCATACTATATAAATACTATTCCTCTCTTTGTCATCTCAAATCCGTCTTCCTCCTTAAAAGACCCCTTTTTGTTTTCCTTCAGAATCTCCACGAAAGGTAATATGATATCATAGTGCATAGATTGTGAATATATTAATATCTCCAAAACTTATTAGCTCCAAAACTTACTCTAAGGCAAAATCAAAATAAGACCTTCTGTCAGCAATTACGTCAAACTACGAGAGCGTGAACGGTGGCTTGTTAACTGAACTACAATGCCATTGTTAATGCCAAATTTGGCCTACTGTAGTTGATGGCCCTCTCCTAAGCATAATTTGTTTGTGCCACTACCATAACCCACATCCTATTGTAACCGTTAGTGGCACTCATAGTCAAAATAAATTTAATGGAAAGATTAAGGCTCTGTTTGGTCCTTGGAAAATTTGATGGAAAGAAAAGTTGAAGGAAAAAAAGTGTGAAGGAAGAAAAAGTAGGGAGAAAATGAGTTTTTTTCTCTTATTTGGATTGAGGAAAAAATATAAGAATTTTGATGAAAAATTTGAATGTTGACGAGCTATTTAAATCATATTGATGTCATCTAAGTGATGCGAGATTGGAGAAGGTTGGGAATTTTCTTCAAACTTTCTTCACAATTTTATGAGGAAAATTTTATCAGCTGTTTCTGACAAATTTTCCACCTAACTTTCCTCCATATTTTTTTTCTTTGTGATTTTCTCTAAGCCAAACACAAGAAAAAAAAGCAACTTTCTCAATTTTTTTTCTTTCCACCAAATTTTCCAAGGTCCAAACAAAGCCTAAAGGTTAATGAATGGAGGTTTGGTGATAAATCTCATCAAAAAGAAAAAGCATTAAGACTCCGTTTGGTCCTTAGAAAATTTGGTAGAAAGAAAAGTTGGAGGAAAAAAAATGTGAAGTAAAAAAAAGTAGGAAGAAAATGAGTTTTTTTCTCTTGTTTGGATCAAGGAAAAAATGTAAGAATTTGGATGAGAAATTTGAATATTGATGAACTACTTAAATCATTTTGATGCCATCTAAACAATACAAGGTTGGAGAAGGTTGTGAATTTTCCTCAAACTTTCCTCACAATTTTATGTGGAAACTTTTGTCACTTATTTCTAACAATTTTTCCACCAAACTGTCCTCCATATATTTTTTCTTTGTGATTTTCTCTAAACCAAACGCAAGAAAAGAAGTAACTTTCTTAAATTTTTTCTTTCCACTAAATTTTCCAAGGTCCAAACAAAGCCTTAGTGAAATATCTATCTTGCTATACCAAACCATGCATGTACTGCAACTAATGAATAGCACCAATAATCTGGGAACAATCTTGTTTTCATTTGGCCCCTCTTTTTTTTTTTTTTTTTTAAAAAAATTTTTTAAAACTTAGTTCACGTTGCTTATACAGAAATTTGACAAGGGTGTAAAATACAATCTTCTTAGCCAAAATACGTAAGATCTTTATTTTCAAGGCATAGCTTTTATGGTTCCGAGAGGAACAAGGATCCCATAGGATCCGTAATTTAATGATTCCGGCAGGAATCGAAAACCAACAAGATCCAAATTTTGGTAATTCCAGCAAGAACTGAGATCTAGCATGATCCCAAAAGTCTGATTAGAACTTAGGCTTGTCTTAAGGCTTTAATCCTTTATTAGATCTGCCACTCTTTTGATTAACTATGATATACTTGGGAATACAGGCTGGAGGTTTGAGATGAATTAAAGCATCCATACTCCATTTTTTAAGGCCTTGAACTTGTCGGCTTGAAATTATCAAAAGAGTTATTTAACCCTTTGAATCAACTTTCTTCGGCTCTTCAGTTCTTCAGTTCTTCTGCCCTTTTTCTTCTTGCTCACAGTATTTTTATGGCCTCTGTCCTCTGTATTTTTTTGTGCTCTGCTTTCTTTCTTACCTCTCTGCTTTTTCGTTGTCTCTATTTTCACTGTCCTACCTTTTTGTTTTGTTCCTCTACCACCTTATAATGAAAAGGGGTTAAGTAGTTAAAGGAAGAGGGGGGGGAATGTGGGCAAGCCACTAACTCTTAACTCCCCTTATTTTCATTTCTTTTTTTTCTGTTGGTTTTCTTCTAGCCACACAACCCCATAATGAAAATTTATTAAAAAAAAGGTTCTAACTACTTTAAAATATGCATTCTTCTTTTGCTTGTTGCCTCTGGAACCCTACACACCCACGTGAGCGATGACTTTTGCTGCCATGATCATTCTGCCCCTCTTATTTTATTTTAGTTTAGATATATATATATATATATATATATATATATATATATATATATATATATATATGTATATATATGTGTGTGTGTGTGTGTGTGTGTGTATATAGATATATGTATATATATGTATGTATATGTATATATATATATATACATATGTATATATATTATGACTTAGGTTGACATTGATTGGGACAGAAGTCAACACACACACATATTTTCCTAGTTCCCTTATCTTGTATCTAGTCATGGTACCCATTTTTGTTATGGGTCTATTTCAAATTTAAAGAATATTAATTTTGCTTGATCTAAATTATTAAAATTTCACATTCAACAGTTGCCCCTGTTGCATTGTTCATGTTTAAACAATAACATGAAGGATGTAGGCATTTCATGAACTTCATTATCATTCATTAATTAGACCTTTTTTTTTTTGTAGAGAATAATTAATCAACATGGAAGGGACACTTGGCAATGGAATAGCTCCACTTCAAGGTAGAAGAGAATGTGATTACAGGCCTTATTATCTACGTTCAGACTCCTTGCAAAGTCTTAACGCGATTTCTTCCTCCACTTTAGCATCTATCTTGGTTAGGGAGGTTAGAGTAAAGCAAGATCGTCGGAATGACGAGAACAAATGTTCTGATGTAAGCAATGATTATGAGAACTATTTTAATGCCACTGTTCTTGAGAAAGTTAATACTGAGCATCGTAGCCCTAAAATATACCCTGCTGGGAAGAAATTTTACCCAGCCCTGCACAGGCTTCTTACTGAAAGAAGAAATTGGGGGTCAACCTTCCAATTTTGAGATCACTCAACTTTTATGATAGGAGTGATGGAATGGACTAAACGGGTGCTTACTCATTTTGAAGAACCCACGAAACAAGCTGGCATATTTAGGTGCCGTTGGTATTTTATAGTTTTCGTATCATTTTGACGCAAATGTATGGCGGGCCTTTTGTGAACTTTGGGGGTCCACTAACCAATACTCTTCACCATGGTGTGGGTGAAGATAGTATTTCACTTTATAACTTGGAGTGGATTGGAGATTTACCTATCCTTAGAGTTATATATGAAGAGTTCTTGCTGCCAAATAAAGATTTGACTGGCCATAATAAATATCCTACTACAGTTGCTGAGCTGCTGTGTATTCATGCTGAGTTATGCAGGTTTCACAAAGTTAATCATGTTTATGATGACCATTGGTTGGACCATTTTTACGGAGAATACTTGGTCTACTGTACGTATGGTGAACAAACTAATTCTGAGCAAGAGAAATTTGAGACAAAGAAAAAGAGTCCTCTTCACATCTCGCGTCAAGAATGAATGGTGGACTTGAATGTTACAGCTGAAGGTGAACTTGCTGCTTTCTTAGCCTTTTAGTTAAGTTGTTATGTCTTACCTCATGGTAAAGAATTCATAAGGCCAGCGACATTTGTAATGGCTGCCTTGATGGCTTCTGGACAACGAATTTCTTTGACTCCAATAGCCCTTGGTTACATCTATCATGGCTTGGGGGAGGCATCAAGTCACCCAGATCATCACAATCTTTCCCATCCATTATGTAATAGGTTGGTTAGCAGAGTTATTTCCTTTTGCATATTGTCGCCGCCCAAATAGTGACTGTCCTGATGATTTTCCTAGTCTTGTTTATTATGCAGGCTTTCTTGGTAGTAAACTTACATTACCCTAAGCTAGACATGTTTTTAGGGATGGGAGGTATCTTTCTCTCAGAGCTAGCTCTTATCATGAGGACTCTCGTAATAGCCGAGATGTAATTGACATGGGTACTATATGAGGATTTTAAATTTCTCTTGTTTATTCGGTCATCTGCACTTACTGTACGTGTTGGATTCGAATTACTTTTGGAGTCCTATTACCCTAATTGATTTTCTCAGCAATTTGGATTCGATCAAGGGGTTCCATCTAATCATTTAAGCTTTATTAGAGCCCTCTGACAATAACGGAATGTAATGGATCTTGCACAAGCCTATGCTGATCTTCAAAGATGAGATATAAGGGCTAGGTTCTATATTCCTCCTTCCTATTATAAGGAGTATGTTCTTGGGATTACTGTAGTTAGTGGACCAAAATCAGCACTCATTATTTAAGCCAGTCAGTTGAAAAGGTTCACCAGACTACAACGAATAAGAATGAGCTTTTGAGGGAAGCTGTTTATATTATTGACCATCTACGTTCTCTCTGTGAGTTTGTTCCTGGAGCTGTTGAAATTTTGGGAGTTACGGCAATAGAAGTACCAAGGAGAAACCTTTGGTATCATCCTCTGAAAAAGGAAAAGCCAAGGTTTCTGAAGGCAACAAAAGGCCACAGAAGAAGAAGAATAAAAGGACCCCCAATGCTCATTCGCCTGCCACGATAAATTCTCTTGACCAATCACCCATCTGGTTGTGGCCACCCCAATTAATCTGATGATTCTAATACGGGAGATGGTACAGGATTTGAAGATTTTCCTATAGCAAATTTGGATACTTTTACTGAACAGAGAACTTTAAATCGACAAGATGCCCCCACAGAAAAATTGGAGTGCCTCTGCATGAAGCTCCTCCTGCTGCAGTAGAGCGCTTTGATGTAGTAGTGACTGGAACTTCTGATGACTTGGTTAAAGCTGTGCCTATTCAAAGTATCCCTACTTCCTTAGTGAGTCTTTTTTGCAACTTGAAGGAAGATTGGGTGCGAGAGAGCATTCTCAAAGGAGTAGAGGTGATCATTGATATTATTTCTAATCATGGCTCTGCTAGGGACTTGTTAGCTAGCAGAGCATGAGTTTCTCAATCCTCGAGTGCACTTCGCTTCATGATTGATATTTATAAGCTCAGTACAATAGAGATTTGTTACCTTTCGTCCAAGATAAAGAAGATATTTGGCGTAGTTGAGACTTCTATAAAGATCGAAGATTTAGTGGATGTTGATCATGTAAAAGTTTTGTCTGACCAAGATCTCACTTGTTCCTCTAAAATTGCTCACATTGAAGATCAACTCAATAATCTGTCCAGTAAAGCTTCAACGCTTAAAGTTAAGGAGCAGGATGTCTTGAGGGAGGATGAACGGATCCGTAAAATACGAGAGGATTTGACCATCCAGCAGCAGGTTTTACTTGAAGTAGAGGGCAAGTTGAAATTCTCTCTAGATTTAAAGAAAAAAGAAGCAGAACAGGTGAAAGCAGACTTGGCCGAAGCAGGATTCTCAAAGTTGCAAGATTTGGAGAAGAAGAAGAACCATCTCAAGAGTTTGATTGGCTCTATAATCTCCTTTAATAATATTTAGACTTGTCTTGTTTTGTTTAATTCTTTCGCATATATATTTCCAACCTTAAGTCCATTTGGTACTGTACTATTTATGCTAATGCAATAAAGTCTAAACATCTCTTCCCTTTTCTTTTTCTTTTTTTTATTTCTTTTGTTCTTTTAGTACCTTTTCCCCCTCAATGAAAATCAGAATAATTACACAATAAAGAGTAATTAATAAATAATCTTTACTATAAGCATCACATGACCATTCGATACATAACATGCAGGAGAAAAGGGGATTTATTCATTTTTATGGCTGGATCCAGTTTGAAATTGGACTGCCTATGTATCGCTTTTTTGAGGGACCAAGCCTTGTTCAATGTAATTCAACTATCCAGAAACTTCAAGCGAAGAATTTTTTTACAAATTTTCGATTGACGCAAGCATATACTATTTGTCCATCATGATTTAAGAGCTTATATGCCCCCTTAGGAAAGACTTCGGTGATCACATAGGGACCCTCCCATTGGGACTCAAATTATCCTTGTGTCTTTCGATTGGTGACAATAGGTCTCCTCATTGTTAAGACTAAATCACCAATGCCAAATAAGCAAAACTTGACTCGCCTGTTGAATGCACAGCCATTTGAGCTTGGTAAATTTCAAGCCTTTGTTAGGCTATTAACCAATGCTCATCTAATGCTTCCAGTTCAGCCAATTTGACTTGAGTATTTTCATCTGGATTAGTAAATTGCATGACCACTCTTAGGGAGGGTAATTGCACCTCAAGGGGTACACGGCTTTTGAACCCAACACTAAGTTGTAAGGCGTACAACCACTTGCAATTCGAACTGTGATTTGATAGGCCCATAAAGGTTTGGGTAATCATTCATGCCAATCCCTCCTCGATCTTGAAACCATTTTTTTTAGAATCTTGCAAAGCACTTTATTAAATGCTTTGGCTTAACCATTTGACGATGGACTATAACTTTATAAGAAGTGAACTTGTATTTCTCTACAAGCCTTATCATCACTTGATTTTTAAAGTAGAGGGCATTGTCTGAAATGATCTTGTATGGGACTCTACATCTGTAAATAAGATAGGTCTTGATAAAATCAGTGACTTATTTTGCCTCGACTTCTCTTAATGGAGTGGCTTCACCCCACTTTGAAAAATAGTCTGTGGCTGCCATAATAAACATGTGAACACGAGAGGAGGATGGCTTGAAAGGTCCCATCACATCGAGCCCCCATGAATGGAAAGGCTAAGATAATATGCTTGGGTTGAGTAATTGTGGTGGCAAGTGGATGAAATCTCCATGTATATGACAAGCTTGGCAAGCTTTATCAAATTTTATTGCGTCTTGAACCATAGTTGGCCAATAATAGCCTAACCGTTTGATTTGGTTTGCAAGTTTTGGACTTGCCTGATGAGCGCCACATACCCCGGCATGGACTTTATTTAGGATGTAAGTCACTTCCTCTCTTGACGAGCATCTAAGTAACACCCCTTCAAAAGCTTTTCAGTATAAGGTGTCATTTTTAAATGTAAACCTTAGTTCTTGTCGTTTCACATCTACCTTTTTCTTTGGGTGACTAGACAAAATGCCATACTGGATGTACTCAATAAGAGGTTGCCTCTAGTCTACCTCTTCCTCGACCTCAAAAACCGAGACTACATTTATTTCTTCCATTTCATCAAAATGGTCCAAGGCTGAGCTCAGCAAATGACGTTCCCCGATTATGATTTGACTTTCTCTTTCATCGGGGAATGTTAGTGAAGCAGCCAACTTTGCTAAGGCATCTGCTTTGTCGTTTTTGGACGTTGGCACATACCTAACCTTTACCTATAGGAACTGGTTCATAAGACACTTTGCCCTTTGATAAAGAGGTATCAATTTGGCATTTCTTACTTTGTACTGACCATTTATTTGTCATATGATTAATCGAGAATCACGAATACTTCAAGCTGGTCAATGCGCATTTCAAGGGCCAATTTGAGGCCAATGATGAGTGCCTCATATTCAGACACATTATTTGAACAGATCTTCAGAAGAGACAATGAATAAGGAATAAGTCCTCCTAATGGTGTGACGAACACAATCCCTACCCCAGCTCCCTGCTGCCCCATCAAAATATAACTGCCAAGTTTTAATTTCAGCAAGCATAACTTCATCATCTGGCAAATCATCGGGTAGTTCCTTATTATCTGGACATAGGCGTCCTGCTAGGAAATCGGCCATGGCTTATCCCTTTACCGCCTTTTGAGGCATGAACTTGATGTCGAAAGGGGCCAAAAGTATAGCCCATTTGGCCAATCTTCTTGATAGCATGTGCTTAGATAATATATATCTTAATGGGTCTGCCTTCGAGATTAGAATGATCTGATGGGACATGAGGTGGTGTCGTAACTTTTGAACGGCGAAGACCAAGACAAGGCAAATTTTTTCCATAAAAGAGTAATTCACTTCTGCACCCACCATTGTTCGGTTGATATAGTACAGGGCATTTTCTTTCCTTTCATCATTACATTAAGCCAACATAGCTCCACAAGACTGTTCGAGAACTGTTGTGTATAATATTAAAGGTCTTCCCTGTATTGAAGCCATTAGAACAGGTGGTCTTGTGAGGTATTGCTTGATGCTTTCAAAAGCATTTTGACAAGCTTGATCCCAAATGAAGGGCGTGCCCTTTTTCAGGAGTCTTGTGAAAGGTGGATACCTCTCTGACAAATTTGAGATGAAGCGCCTTATGAAAGCCAACCTTCCTTGTGATCCTCACAATTCCCTTAAATTTCTCAGGGGGAGCATTTGAATTATGGCTTTGACTTTGTCAGGATCAATTTCCATTCCTTCTTTTCGAACAATAAATCTGAGAAATTTCCCTGAGGTGACCACAAATGCACATTTTAAGGAGTTTATCTTGAGCTGATATTGACGAAGCTTTTCAAAGACCCTTTTTAGGTCACGTGGATGATTTTCTCTGCCTTTTATTTTTACAACCAAGTCATCGACATAACATTTGACGAGGTTGTGGAGAAGATCACGGAAAATAATCTTTCATGGCTCTCTGGTAGGTTGCCCTGGCATTTTTCAAACCAAACAGCATTACTGTATAGCAATATATGCCTTATGGTGTCTGAAAGGCCGTTAAGTCCTCATCTTCAGAGTCCATTTTGATTAGATTATACCCCGAGAAACCATCCACGATAGATAGAGCCTCAAACCTCATAGTGGCATCCACTAGGAGTTCGGTGATTGGTAGTGGGAAATCATCTTTGGGATATGCATTATTTAGATCCCTGAAATCTAAACATATACGGAGTTGGCCATTCTTTTTCGAACAGGGACAATGTTAGCCAACGAAGTTGGGTATTGAACTTCTCAAATGAAGTTAGCCCTAATGAGCTTGTCCACCTCAACATTCATTTGGATTGTCAACTCAGGACGAAAGCGCCACTGAGGTTGCTTTATTGGCTTTACACCTTCAGAAATAGCTAACTTGTGAACAACAACATTTGGATCCAAGCCTAGTATGTCTTGATAATGGCAAGCAAATATGTGTTAGGATATTTTTGAGTGATGAATAAAGTGCCGCAAGTAAACGACTGATGTTGTAGTACTTGAGGGTCATTTTCACAGGGACGATAGAAGAGATTAAGTCACTGAATGCCAAAAAAAAAAAAAAAAAAAACTAATCTAGCATCATTCTAAACTAATGAAAACAATAAACAACTAAAATTATGGATCAAATTCTAAATAATCCCTAATTCTTCATAAACTCTAACATTCTTTAATCTAGATAAAACATCAAAACCAAACTGAACCACCTTAAAGGAATAAATCTAATACTCGCATAATCAAGACCAACGTAATCCAGGGATCAAACACATCCATAATCTAACATAATGAAAATCTAAACTAAACCTCTTAAGCTGGAAATAAGAATAAACTCCATTATCCAATACTGCTAGAAACAAAAAGAGAATGCAAACACAAACATAATCAAGCTTTTGAATCTAGGAAAATAGTTAAACCAAACTTAAAGTGAGCATTAATTGAGAACCAAATCAAGCCACAGAACAATGAAACACCATTAAAACTCCAACACCTCCATTAACACCATTAACACTGCCTTAAGCAGAACCAAGCTTAGGTCCAAAACATGTAGGGGAAAATACAAAATTGTTAAGCCAATTAATAAGCGAACGCACAAACCAGGAACAATCTAAAATCATAATCAAGTTTGCGAGTTTCCAACCCAGAATCAATAATTCACATTTACTCAACTAAATCAGAACTTATCAAATCAGAATCAGAACTTAATCAAAATAACAGAAACTGCATATTGAGTAACAGGGGAGAGGGATTCAAAATTGTAAACAGATGAAACAGAACAAGCATAGCAAACCAGAATAAGGGCAGGTTCGAATTTGACCGTCCGTGGCCCAGGGAGTCAGAAATGTGCTTCACCCATTGCTAACAATGGTGGAAACGCCATAACCGTGTGCATCGAGATGAAGGCAGGGGAGGGGATGACTAAAATTAACCAAAACTAACATCCAAACCTTACAAAAATAAACTAAAATTATGAATTACAACCGGAGAACACAAAATAGAAGCATAATTACAAGAAATTTGAACCCAAAACCCAAACTAACATCAAACCCTAACCGAATTTCTCAAACTCTAACTCTGAAAAATAGAAAAATGCATATGAAATTCAAGCCTAAACTTCGAAAATTAAAACTAATTGAACCCTAAAAACCTCCTAACCTTTCTCTAGAGCCAGCTCCCTTCAATTTGTACTCACCTTCCCTTCAACTTCAGCCCTTGATTTGCTTGTGCAGTGGACAGTGGGATGGGGATGTAGGTGTCCATTGAAGCGTGAAAGGCAATGATGTGCTGACGTTTTGGTGGATGAAGATGGTGAAGTGGTGATTCGTTGAAGAGAGAGAGAGAGGGAGAGGAGATGATGATGAGGATGAGAATGGTGAGGTAAGGGACGGGAAAATATCGGGTTTCAGGTACCCGAGATGAGAGAGAAGATTAGAGCAAGAAAGAGGGGGGGAAGTTTACTAGCCACGTGCACAACACATGGTGGTTGGGGGTGGGTTTTTCGATTTTATTTTATTATTTTCTTTTCTTTTATTACACTTTGGGCTAAACAAGATAATGGGTTTAAGGATTAGGTCAGGTTTGAGTCATCTGGTCCACTACTTTATTTCCGGTATTTTTCATCTTTTTTCGCATTTTTTTCCACATTTATTTGATACCTACAAAACAAAACCAAATCAAATAAAAAACCTGAAGATAACAATCATAAAGAGCATAAATCGCTTATAAAAGTATCGTAAAAATAACACATTTTAGGTACGAACAATATCTCTTTGTATTCTTGGAGAAGTTGTTTATATTATGCCACTTCTTCATCATTTAGCGTAGCACTCACAAAATTGGCTGGGGATCCCTAAGTTGGCCAATTGTTGCTTGACTGCCATCTTCTATTTTTGGAGGTGCAGGTTAAACAGCCTCAACAAAGTCTTAAGAGGGCTCCTGTTCAAGAATTAAGTCGCCGTTTAAGCTTTTAGGCGAATTAACTTGAACTTCATATTTTCGAGTCTATCGTGGCAACCCTTTGATGTTTGGGAGATTCTTGACAGGGAAGTTCAAAAAATTGAGCATCATCCTCATCTTTGATAAAAACAATATTAACTTGGTCTGCTTGCTCGACTTCATTTTGTTCACGAACCCAAACAAAGCTTCTAGGCTGCTGCCCTTTCTTATTCAACTTCCACTTCCTCTACTTTCTACCTCGGATGCTCTTTTGTTTGGGTTCATTGACTTTCCCAAGCCTTTAAAAAGCTGAGATTCAAGGTTAGACTTGCTCATTTTGGGAGAACATCTCTTGCTCTTGGGACATGAAAACCATATTATTCGTGGCATAAGCCTTGAGAATTCCCCCATTATGTGATAGTTGAAGATTTTCGGAGGTATTCCCATGAAATGATGCTTTTAGGACTCCACCTTCATGTGAAATGTTCAATTTTTGGTTGGCCTTGGCAAGTCCTCTCTTATTCTTCTTCCTCCTCTTTGATGATGATGGTCCTCCTGGAGGTGGACCATTAGAAGATGATCCTTCTATTAGAGAGTTTGATGAGTTTCCTGTTAAAACTACTCTCTTGTTGTCGAGTGATGTTCTCATGACTAAGTTTTCTATAGGCAATGATTGATCAATTTGTCAGAGGGGAAAAGTGTAACTCGTGACAAAAGAGTTCACAATTTTCTTTGCCGGTGTCAAGGCCTTTTGTCCAGTCTTTCTTTTCTCCTTAAGCGTGTATTTGAACAACACCTTTGATCGTGGGGATTGATATTCCTGGGCTTCACTAGCATAACTATTGACAACTCGAATGACCTTCCAAAGCAAAGTAAGAGCCGTGAGCTTTTCTTTTTGGTTGCCCCTTTTTAGGTCTAAAAACACCTGAGAGGTTCCAGGATCCGTTGATTTATAGAACTTGGTGTCAGTGTAATTAACGTCTCCCCCATGAAATGGACACGTATTGTTTTCTCAGTGGCATACTCGTTAGTTTATTTCAAACACTAGTGAAGAGTGGAAGCAGTACCTTAATAGTATGAAGCCATGGCCGCCAAAGTAGGGCATTGTAAGAAGTGTCGGCATCTATCACATGAAGGAGAGGATCCGTATAGAGGTTATCTAGCTCACCTTTCAAAGCAATGGTGCCTAAAGCTTTGTGCCCCACCTGATTAAATCCTTATATTGTGCGTAAAGTTGGGGACAACTAATTTAGTGTTATCCCTATCACTCTCAATACCCTTAAAGGAAGAAGGTTAACCGTAGAACCACAGTCAAGTAGAATATGATTTATCCTTCTATCCTCGATCATACCGGTGACACATAAGGGCCTGTTATGATTTGCAGCTCCCAACTGGAGGTCCTCATCAGAGAATGTTATGCAAGCCATGCATGCAATTGGAGGTCCTCATCAGGATCCATTAACGCCTGAATAAGTGCGCTTCTTAGCTCCTTAGACATTTGTAAAGCCTTGTGGACGCTTAGGTGCGTTGGGATTCGTTTGGGATGAGAGACGACATCATAACGGACCTTTTCCTTATGAGACCCTTGACGAACTTAAAAAGGGACCGGGATGAAAAGATCCTTCTTAGGGTCTTTAGTCAACTCCTTGCCTCTAGTGACACCTTTGTTATTTGAGCTTGATGAGAGTGCTTCTTTTCCATTTTACTCCCTAGCATTCTCTGATGTTTACAATTCCTTTAGTGCCATTTCTTCCTCCTTCTCTTTTCTTGTTGATTCAAGTGGTTGGAGTTGGCGACCAGACCAGAGAATTATTTGGTCCACTTCTTGAGTAGTATTTACAGGCTTGACATTCACCTCTTCACATTCATCAGCCTATGAGACCATACAACATTAGGCTACTTCCCCTTCTTCGGGGTCATCATCTGAGGAGTCACTACCAAAAAAACCTTTAGGGATGTAATCACTTAAAGTGAAAGGAGTCTTAACCGGCAGCACGTACTCCTCTTCGGAAGTTGTGTCTAGCTTCTTTTTAGCCCTTGATTTCTCTTCTAGTTTTTCTTATTTTTCTTTTGTGGCGGCTTCGGTCCTCTTATTTTAACTCCTGGGGATTGAGAAGGTCAGACCATTCCCTGCTGAAATGGTCTTCTGCCGAAGTAGGTTTACCACCCAAAGCCGCTATCATCATCATCTTCTGATGTTGCCCATGCCTCTAGCTTAGGTCTAGGTAGAAATCATATAAGGTGGGTGCTTCGAGCGAAGGATGAGGTATATTTGGATTGGCCCACACTATTGATACGTCATCATCGATAATGAATTTGATGGGGACTGCATGAGGTGGTATGACACTATTGGGATCCCTTCATTAGTTTCTGATGATGATGGGTAAGAGTTGTCATTTTGGTCAATCGTTGTGGTTGCATTTGATGATGCAGTGGGCCTTTTAGGTGGAGCTCCTTCTATCTCAATTTCTCCTCTCCTGATCATATCTTTGATTATGTCTTTGAAGACATAACAGTCCTTTATGGGATGACCGATGATCCTATGATATGGGCAACACTTAGGATCATTTGTCCTGTTTACTTCAGTAGGTCGCTTTGGTTTTGGGAGAGAAATGGTTTTTGCAGCCATAAGCTCATCAAATATTCCTTGGACATCGTCATCATCGAAGGGATATTTCTTTTCCTTTCTTTCTTGAAGGGTGAGTCGTTGGCCTTCTTCCTTTTGCTTGATGTTTTTCTTGACATTTCCACCATTTATTGGCCTTGAGTTTGTTTTGATGAAGGTGGCCATTGACTCTCCTTTTTTAATAGGCCTTTTACCTTCTTCCCTCTTAGGTTGTGTACTTCTTTGATGGGCAAGTTGTCTTTCTACATTACTTGCCTTAGACACAAGGGCATCGAAGTTTTAAGGCTCAGCAATGCCAACATATGTAGCAATTTAAGGGTTTAAATTGTTTTCACACATTTGAACTACCGATTGCTCGCTTAGCTTTTGTGGGCATTGCAAGCTCAGACTTTTCCACCTCATGATGAAGTTATTAACACTTTCGTTTGGCCTTTGGCGTGTATCAGCAAGGTCTATTATGGAAACTCTTCGCTTTGAACTCACAACCTAGGCTAGGAATGCCCGTTAGAGGTCATCCCAAGAATGCAATGACCTAGGCAGAAGCTGGGTACACCATGTAAAAGGTGCCCCCCTTTAGGGATTGTACAAACTGCGTAATTAATAATGCATCACTTAAGGCAGTTTCACCATATGTTGAGTAGAAATGGGCCAAATGTTCATATGGTGACCCATTGACTCTGTCAAACTTCTCAAAGTTTGATTTTTGGTAGCTTTGGGGAAAGGAATTGAGTCATAATGACTTGGATAGGGGTTCCTGTACCCCAACACTGGGGGAGTCATGGCTGTTTAGTGCTGTTTGATCCATTGGGCTATCAACTCCTTAATATTTTATGGAGTGATAACTGTGTTGCTACTGTTAGCCTCATTATTTTTTTTCTCGCTCTCTGTTTTCAAGGCGAGTAGCGAGATTAGCAATTTCTACCTCTTTTTCTGTAGGCCTCCTTTACAATTCTTGCATTTCTTCTTAAAGGCTTGGAGTACTGGTCACTAAGATCGGCATGCTGTCGGCTTGATCATCCTAGCTAATTTGGCCTTGTTAGATAAAAGCCGACAATTCCTCTTCATGGAAAATAGTTCTGAGATTGTAAAAGGCAGGACTTGTAACCTTATCTTGTTCTTTAGGTTGGTCCCTACCTTGGCTGAGGGTGGTGACAGAAGATTGCAAAGTCACCTCTGCGTATGTCAAGGCTTTAGCCCTTGGTCTTGTGATCGGGCTGCTATAAACTTGTGATCCAACCCCTTCTAAGGTCATATCACTTTGGCTTTATGATCTTGAAGGCAATATCATCCTGCCTTTTGTAGGAACTAGAGAAGGAGTAGCCTCCATGACCCGTAGGGTCCTGGGCACCATAGTAGGGGTGCTTGAGGCTGAGGATTCAACGAATTTAATCTTCGGAGTTTTAGGGGCTATTACCTCCTGTGAGTAAGAGGTCATCATTACCTCAGCCATGGGAATATCAATAAGGATAGTCCCGATGAAGACTCTTTTTATGCAACGAGCTTGAGGAGCTTTTTAACTCCTGAAGTTTCTTCCCCAAATAGCTTATAGGGGCTTTTTAAAGGTGGGGGATGCCTTATTGGTTCTACCCCCTTTTTGGTGGGTGTAGGAACCCAAACTTGCCTTGGGACTAAGGTTAGCACCTGAGTTTTCTTTGGTGTTAGGTTAGGAACCCAAGCCTGCCTTGGTAGGGTTGTGACTCGGTTTGCTGATGCTTCCCTTGTTAGGGTTCCCCTCAAAGTTGGAATAGATATACGGCGGGGAACTAACATTGGGTTGTACAGCATAGCCATCGATGGGGCTGTTGTGAAGGATGGCCTTTATTGAGGAGCCCTTCTCAAAGTTGTTTTGGCTAGTTCCAGATCTGGTGGTGAAGCTAGCTTGGGTGCACTAGACTTAGCACATCGCTTGTCGCATCTGTGCTTATTGCGCTTCAGGTTCTTGACTGCTTTCTTAGTTAGCAGTCATAGAGGCAGGCCTACTTGCCTTTTCAAGGCCCCGTAATGGTTCCATTGAATTTGATGGTGGGAACTCAGCAAGGGTGGATCATGGCCCAACAGTGAAGACCACCTGCACGTACATTCTTTCTTTCCTGGAACATCCCCCGTTTGATCACGAAGGTGACGGGAAGCTCGTTGAAGTTGATGGTGACTTGAGGTACCATTGTTCCTTCATGAAAACACACAAAAAATGAGAGAAAGGTAGAAAAAAACACTGCATATTAGTAAATATAAACAAATCAGAGATGAACAGGAAAATATGATCCCACCCAGTGTGCCAGAAATTATGTTGAGCAAAAATTTGATAAAAATAAATAATATGCACAACACAACTTTGTGACGTACAAAAATATACATTGATTTATTTTGAGTACGTCCTTATTTAAGAGAATAAACCTCCTTAATTACGTCCCCATCTCAGGAGGCCACTCTTTGATTCCGACTCATTCTGTTTTACTTATTCTTTCTCTGTTTTGTTTTGCGTTAATAAGACTTATATAACTTGGATCGACAATTATCATATTTTCAATGTCAAACACCCTATATCCAAAACTTAATTGCATCAGATAGTGGTTGTATAGACACCTTCTAAGAAGGGCACTATACGTACACGTTCTTCATGTACAGGTTAGGAAATGGGTAATTTTATTTGACTTGGAATTTGGGTTGCACTCACTTTTTATCGTGAGCTGTCTACGCACTTCTCTTATATATGATCAAAACAACCATAGTTCTTTTATTTCATTTGATTTAATTTATCTTTTATTTTGGTTGAGTTATTAACCATTTGATATGGTTTTAATTATTTATGTTAGCCTAAAGAAAATGACCATAATTTTGATTTAGTCTTGATATTTGAATCCTTTTTTTTCTTTAAGTTGTATTTTTAGTCGTTTCATGATTTTTATTCACCGACCTAAATCTTTATTGGGGTCGGTCCGTTAATTTGGTTTAACTTGCGATTGCACCCGTAATTTATTTATGGGTTTCCTATGTACCCTCAGTGGGATCAAACCAACATAATTCTTGGCCCAAAATTTGTTTAAGCTTAAGTTTTCGAACTCTATTTGTAGCTTTCCGTTATACATATTGACATCATGGACCTATCATATTCTTGAAAATTTTGTTTGTACACTGCCCAGGAGCAAATACTGGCAAACATAAGGAGGCCATGCATGTGCCAAAAGACAAAATGTGAGTCTAAGCTTACAGGATGACAAAATTTGTTTAGGCTTACATCATACTCGATGTTGAGGTGCGCTTTCAAAAAGATGAAGATGATAAAATATTCTCTATGACTAGGTCCTCTTCAGCATAGTTACATGGTAACCTAAAGTTTGGTTGATGTCCTTTTTATAAGGATGCAAGCGAATTGCCTCTTTAATATAGGCGCAGTGGTGCTTGTGTAAAGCCCCCTCTAAGGATAGAGCTTTCACTTTGGCTGAGGCTAATTAAGGCGACGGTCAAAGTACAGATGTTGTGACAATTGTTGATACAATCATAAAAACCTTTAATGTAGATTTACGGTTGGCGTGGGTTATGTGTGCTTCCTGTAGTATTGCGATTACGAATGCTCAATTCTGCAATCCAAGTTTTCTTACTGATCAAGGCAATGGTGGGTTGGTAAATAGGCTAGGTGTCCGTGTATAGATATAACTGCTAGCCTAAGTGAGATTATGTAAGTATGTAGACTATACAGACTTAATTACACTAACTATGCTAACTTGTAATAACCTAACCTCATATGTATGCAAGTGAAGGTCTCATATTAAGGTTAGGGTGTATTAGATAAGGCATGCTTAAGATATAAGTGACTGATGGGGTATCATAGTGGTGCTCTATAACTTAGGCTGCAATATATTATAAGAAGAGGGATAAAGTTGAAGAACTGCTAGGTTAGCGTAGGTCATGGGTACAAGTTACCCAGGGTAGAAAATCATTCTTTTTAATGGCTGAGTAACCTTTAGTTTTGCATAAAAGTGCTCATGTTATGAAGGGTCCCCAATTTCTATTTATTATAATAGAAGTCCTAGATATGTAAGGATAGTGATAACTGAAGGTGCTTTTTTTAGTTCTAATTGGACTAGCCAACAGGCCAATAGAGTAAATGTGATGCTTCCTATGCAAAGAAATGTTTACTAGGAAGGAAAAAGTGTTGTATAGAGTAGCCTCTGGTTTGGTATAAAGAACATTGTGATTCCCTTATCAATAAATATTTACCATGATGGAAGCCCCAATTATCTAGGAAAATATAGGGGGAGCCCCCTATCTTGCATAATAGGTGAGTGTCTACTTAGAAAGAATGAGTATGTGTTCTTGATGTTATAGTCATGTTAAGATGAAAAGTTTTGAATTTGGAATGGAGATGAGATCGGAGGCTTTGGTGATTAGGAAGATAGGGTAAAGTAGGTGAACGGCTTGTCCAAGTTTGTTTTTATAGGAGTATACAATAGAATGCTTCTAGTCTTTAAGAACCTAGGTTTTATTTCTGCTTTCCTTTTTACCTAGCCCATCTTTTCAGGTTTTTGGACAAGCCACTCTTTCCTTTTCTCCTTTTTTTCTTTTTTTTTTTTTACCAAAGGACCCAATGGAAACCGATCTTTGTGGCTGGGCCTATTTTGATATTACCTACATATCTAATGTGGAATTAGGTCAGTCCCAGTTCAAAAGTAAGAACATGCCACTTAAAAGAGGGATGCCTCATGGAGGACTTTCGAAGGTAACCTTTAGGGTTAACATGCCAAAAAAGGAAATTGGTGTGAAGGCTCAAGTAACTCTTATGAAATTCCCAAGTGTGCATGGGTGACAAAGTTAGTATGAATCAACAATTTTTCCTTTCTTTATTTCTCTTCTTTTCTCTCTCTTTTCTTTCCCTTCTCTTTTTATTTTCCTTATTTTCTTTTTGTTCTTTTCTCATTAGGTAGGGTCTTTTAGTCCGAATCCTCTTTGTTGATTGCTAATGTTGATATTACCTATGACACACTTCCATCCTAACTTAGGTCAAATGTGGCTACCAAATAAATGTGCTCATTTGAAGGCTCAAAGGGGTTCCAAGTGGTAACTTATCAAGTTCGGCAAATGCAAATTTCTAAAGGAGGCCTCCTAAACTAAGCGTATCCTTTTAAGCTCTGTGGCCTATTACAAAGAAATTTCTTATCTTTCCCTTTTTAAGATGATGAATTTGAATCCTGAGTCTCTTTTCTTAATTTTATTTCTATCATTCTCCATTTGCTTAGCTTGCCTTGTGAGGTTTTAAAGCTAGCCCATTTTCCCCTCTTTTTCCCCCTTTTTTCTTAACCCTAGATTCATATCGGCTAGAAGCATTCTAGAAAAGAATAAAGGAGATGTGTATAACAGAACCAGTAAAGAAAGATATATAATTAATGACCAAGGTTATATCAAACTTAGACTTGGGACAGAAAACAAAAGAGGATGACTCAACACATGACATCATATCCTCCAAATTCAATAAAACTCAAGGTCTCCTATGTGGGGCATTCTTCGGTAAGGGAAGCTGCCCTGATCTGAGCATGCTTTCCAGTTGATTCTTGAAGGTCTAACAATGTTCGGCATCATGGCCCTATGCTCAGTGATATTTGTAATACTTGCTTGTGTCCCAGTTCTTGGACTTTCGTATGTTTTCTGTCTCAGGTCTGATTAATGAGTGGTTGATCTCGTCTGTGAATAGAATGTGTTCTAATGCTTGAGTGTATGTGGTTCCAATGGGAGTATATTCAGTGTGATGGTCTACAGCATGCACATCCTTACTTGTAAGGTCATTATCTTTCTTAACCCCGTTATGATAGTTGGTCTTCTAATTACTAGCTTTTGTGAGGGTTTCTCTAGCTAGCACTTCTTCTAAAGTATGCCAACATTCTTTAATATTATGAAACTTCAAATGGTGTAAATCTTAGGTGTTACCAATGTGTGGGTTGTAGGTTTCTAATGAACAAGCTCACCTAATCAACCTCTGGGGATCAGTGCACTATATGGGCGACCTTTACCTTCCATCAAGCAAGGAAGTCAGAAAATCCTTCTTTTTCCTTTTTCTTGATTAATTTCAAGCCTCTGAGTGTGATTGGGATATCAACATTGTACAATTACTTACATAAGATAACCTCCCTTTTTGGATTGAATTGAATCTCTCATAGTCATACTTGTGGATTGACAAGGTACTTACAAGAGAGAGCAAAATTAGGGCTACTGATCGAATGTCCATTTAGTAATAAGTAATGGCAAAAGTTCAAAGGGGAAGGTAGGTAGGACAAGTTCAATATGGAAATATTCCCTTGACAAAGAACGTTAGACAAAAGTTCAACACACATATACTTGAAATAATTTAGGATTTCCCCTTTTTTATGGAGAAGAAAGTTATTTTATAACCTAGTGGTTTCAATGTAAAACCTCTTTTTGGACATACACTTGTCCAAAGCAGAAACAAAAATAAAATGGTTTTACTAAACTTGATACTAAGCAATGGTCCCAAATAAATAAGGGAAAAAGTGATTAAGAATTTGATTTTTTTATAGGTTAACAATTTGGTAGCATATGCAAGAAATAGGTACATGATTAATAGATAGTAGTTGAGGTTATGTTTGCAACATTGGCTACAATGACTAGCCACACACAGGAGAGGTTGTACAACTCAAACCAGATGACAAGAGAACCTAAAACTGGATCACAGGGGTAAACCCTAGCAGGATTAGTGTAGGAACTCTTAGCCATCAAAATCTAATTCAAGAGTAAAATACTTTCAATTCAGGAAAACAACCATTTTTTTCTTTTGAACCTTTGTGGTTCAGGGAACAAAAAAATAGGTTCAACTGAATAATTTTTGTGGAATAAGCTCAATTGAAATTTTTTCCTTCCCAAACTTAAAATGTGATAGTTAGGAGCTAAACCACGGAATAGAATCATATGATTCACACATAGGAATTGTTCAAAGGCTTAGTGTTTTTAGAAACAACCTTCTAGGATCAATTTAGAAAAAAACTATTAGATACTTTAGAAACAAATAAAGAAACTCTCTTTGACAAAAAATTTGTTGAATTAACCTCCTGAAATCTAGGTCCAACAAGAAATGTAATAATTAGAAACCTAAAATGGTATAGAAACCAGAATGATAATTTAACAAACTGAGTTGCATGTCAAATCAGGAAATTCCATTCATATCTACAAATATAATTATCAAAACTTTCGCACATATATATTACCTCTTTCACATGACTGTGGTTGACTCATGCTCAACCTAAACAAGGATAAAGTATAATTAGAAAATTACACTAAGTAGTTAAACAATTCCTCCTAAACCCTTTAGTACCTTTAGATTGCCTTACACTTTGCAATCCATTAAACTTTACATTTATCCATGGGCATGCCAAATTTTACTTTTTTTTTTTCAATATTCGTATTCAAGCTGTAGGGTTATCCAAACAAGATTTCAAGTGTGACTTCAAAATTACATAATAGATGACACATAGCTCCAATTAGATTCAAAAATTACAATATGGAAGCATGAAGATGTTTTTTGAAAACTTGTTTCTTAGTTTACGGTTATGTCAAAACTTAAAGTAGGGAAAAAATACCAAAACACTTGAGGGATTAAATTTTTATTAGGTTTGCTCAATTTTAGTATGTTGATTATATCTCTTTCGACATAAGTCCAAATCAAACGGTTCAAAATTCGAGGTAAACTCGACATCTGAAGCTATAATGTACCCAAAGTCAACACCCAAATTCCATCCCAATTATTCCCTTTTATTATAGAAATTGAACCTAAGTTTCTAGTCAAATTCCATGATATATGTGCTTTAGGTTTTGATTAATTGTGAGAGCGAATGGAATTAATCTAACACACAATTCTTATATGAGAGTAACAACATAGAGGACAAAACTGATGGCTTAAAGTTCCAAAATTTCATATTAGCCAGATCTAAAAATTCATAAAAATTGATTATTTTATTGAGCAAACACTATTTCTTCTCCTCACTGAGAGAGTTTTCAATCCTATCACTTCCTTATTGAATTTATCCAAAAATTTTGATGTGTTAGAACAAGAAAGAGGGGATGGAATTTTTCTAGGAATTATTAAATAATATTTCTTCAAAGTAAAAGAGGAATTGAGTTTTTAAAGGACTTACCATTCATACATCAAAAGGAAAAGTTCTTGATCCTTCTAGATGTGAAGAGGGGAAGGAACTTTAAGATAGAAGAAGGTGGGAGGGTACCCATGCTCAATGGATGAAGAAGTGTTTCTATTCTCCTAGACTTTTTGAGTGAAAAAGAGATGAGATAGGTTCTTGTTTTTTAATTGTAAGGCAAGAAAAAAGAGAAAATAAAAGAGTCCCCCCCGCCCTCGCAAGGGCAGGCCAAGGGTTGTGGGGTCTCCCCATTTGTTTTAATGCATATTGGAATTTGGGTTGGTCCAACAATGCTGCATCATATCAAGTTGACATGCCTTACTTGCTAATTCCATACTATCTAAATTAATCTATTACTTCCTGTTCACATATCCTAATCTCTAATTTAACCTATTGAGATAGAGTGCAGATGCATTTGACTTTTAATTCTTAACTCAAGAAATTTAGAATCATGTCCCTGTATTTAGGTCAAAATTTTAGGAATTTTTTTCTCACATTTAATACCGGAAAACATGAATTTTAATGTTTCAATTAATTCAAATAAATTCAACTTTTTTAATTTGGAGAAATTGCAGGGGGTGTTACATCCTACCCCCTTAAGATGAGTTTCATTCTCGAAACCTGAATATATCTAAGAAGTGAACATGTAAGTATATTTCTGCCTCATATTAATCTAGGCCTCCAAATGTACTCGATGTTGATATGGTTTGGCCAAAACAATTTGATAAGTAAAATAGTCCTTTTATGTTGGGTCATTTCTATATGATTTGAAACTGACTTGGTTTTTTTCTACTAGGTAAGATTCTCTTGTAATTAGACGGGATTTACCATTATCATGTGTGATAGGTTTGGAACATATATTTGCAACTAGGATATTTGGAACCCTATATGAATCTTGATAGTCAAATATAAGTTTCATCTGATAAGAGACTATGCTGATGCATTCGAGTACTTGCTTAAGACCGATATAGCTTGCAGCTAGTTTGCTGCCTTGACCAAATGCATCATGACCTTAGTAGGTGAGACCTTCTAAAATATTTAGTCACTTATTGGAATATGTAGCTAATGATTTCTATAGTATGCATAGCTATCTGTGAACTATGGTAAACTTTCATTTGAGTTTGACCCATTTCAACCTTCAAAAGGATGCCTTGAAGAATCTCTACACCCGTAGCTCGAGTACCATTAATAGTGCTCTCATATGGCAGTGTATGACACCTCTACCCTACATGGCATCACAGAGTGTTCATTTTTTTTCTATGTTAGTAGTTTGTTGTTGCATGGGAACTCAGTGATAGTGAAGTTTTCATTTGAAGTTACCCTTAAAATGAGACCACAAATATGTAACATGTTTGTTATGTTTATATTTTCTGCTTCGTATGCCCATGGATGGTAGGAAAGAATGTTGCGATGAAATTTATCTATTCTTATGTTTCCTTTGGAGTTCGCTTGAACTGGATACAAATGAGGCGATTCATCTTGTACCTCGGATTAGGCCCATCGAGTCAAGATCCCAGGTGGGCAAGAAAGAAAGGGGAAAAAAGCCTCAATCAATTAGTCTAGTCTCTACCGTGGAGAGTTCTTACTTTGTGGGTTAAAGGTAAGTCCCTCGTTAATTGGTGACAGTCTCCTTCCACTTCTACCAAGATTCAAGCTCAATAGTAATTAGTAGTATCTACTACACTTCCCATCATAATATGGTTATGCTACATTTAATGTCTAAATTCTCGACCATGGTAAAAGAGTTACATAAAGATGATCAAGAATGATATAACAAGATTACTACCGGAACTTTGGGGGTGGTTTTCAGCATTATCTTAGTGAGCTAAGGCTAATAAAATGCCATCCTTCAGTACATTGGTCTCTTCTTATACAATTCCTTTAAACTTTTTGTAAAAGTACTCATATTTTCAATTAACGTAATGCCAACTTGCCAAGGCCGTGGCTAATTGGCCTTATCGGCTTATCATGGCTAATTGGCATTGACAAATAGACAAACATTATTATCACCTAGTGGATAAATATAATGTCAATGTATTCAAATGCTATTGACACAAAGCCATTGGACATTTCAGGAAAAAAAGTTGGCCAAAATGGCATGTAAGATAATCAAGATGTGGATGATATAACTAGTATAGTAGCAACTCAATTAAACATATAACTTTGAGATTTTTAGGGCCACCTTCTGCTTGTAGCAACCTATCGAGCATTGGTGTTTACATAGATAATCCATATGAAATATACTACCGATCTCAGATAGATTAATAAGGAATAAGTTTACATGGAAATCATAGTCTGCTCCTATGATGGGACAGTATCAATCATAGCTCTACACCTAACCATATCCTTGAGTGGAGAGTAATCCACAATAATGATAGTTGTAGGAAGGGACTTGTTATAGCCATGTAATGCATAAAAAAAAATTACAAGCTTGTAAACTTACTAAACTATATATTTTGTTAAATCTGAATATTATGCATTGGTTTGTGTCATATTGGGTCCCATAACTAGTTTAGTTTAGATAGCTTGGGCCTTATTCCGCTCAAAAAAAGAAAATACAAAAAGAGAGCATCATAGTAGCCACGTGAAGCCACCACTCATCTAAAATCGGCTTTTGTTAATTAAAAAAACGGGGGGAAAGAACAATAAAGGGGGGAAAAGGACAAAAAATGCCTCTTCATACTAGCAGATTGCTAAAGCCTTGCTCTTCTTCTCCCAATCAACCAACGGCACATGGACAATGATTATGAAAAAGAGCTCAGAGAAGCAAGAGGAAAAAGGGGGAATGACTAGACCAAGAAAATTGTGGGTAAGAAGCTAAATTACCCTTCTTAACTAATCCTTTTCTTCATTAATAGCTAAACAAATGGTTTTGATTAAATTTCAGATTGGGGTTAAATCAAGGGTTCATCAAAAAACTGTAGGTTGTTTTCTTCTTTCCTCTAATTACATTAATTTTGAAAATTAATTAAATTTTGATGCTTGTTATGTGTTAAATTAGAGTAGTTTGAACCTGAAGTTCAAGTTTTCTTTATGTCAATTTTGGAATCTGGATTAAAAGTAGGTTGTGGGAATTGATAAATTACTTGAAACTCATTTGGTATAGATGTAAACCTAGTTTGGATGTTCTAAGTTGATGTTTGAGCTATTTCTGTTTTTCATTTTATGGTGTTGTTTCTGTTTTTTGTTTCTGGTGCTGTGTCTATTTCCTGTTTCTAGTGCTATTTTTGTTACTATTTTTTGTTATTGCTGTTGCTGCCCCTTCTATTGTTGTCCCACTATTGTATGTGATCAGCTCGGTTTTGTAAGATGACCACTACCATGATAACAGAGAGTTTACGCTAATGTAGTGTGCTACTTTAGTTATCACAACATGCCACTTGCTCTCACATAGGCATGGTTTTGCATGCAATTAGCTTTGATACCTCGCACATTAGCTTCCTTTTTCTTTTAGGCTTAGGGCTAGGTATAGACGTAGCTAGCTGAGATATTATTTAAATGAAGCGGCTGCGATACAAGTTTAGAGTATCGTGGGATGCTTATTCATAAAACCTATACTTTATTAATTCTCAAAAAAAGGTTTTTTTTTTAAAGGAGAATTTTTTTGCTTTTGAATATTGTGAATTACGATTTGGTTAGATTGAGGGTTGGATTTCTCAATCTAGCCTTGACATCATAGACAGGGGATTCCACTTGTTTGATGAATAGATTCCATTTACTTGAATTTTTACATGCTAAGATATGCTTAGTACATTCGGCGGTGATGAGTCGTCATACTTGTGAGTCGATGAGTCCCAAGTTGAGAGTGGACAAGTTCATTATTACCCTGACAAGGGAATTTCCATCCCCTATACATGTTAGTCTCCCCAGAGATGAGTGTCAAAAGTGTGGGCTGACTATTAGTACCGTCGTACCTAGGGATAGACACTTTCGATGAGTTCGTGTACTTAGTGTCAGTCTGCTGCTTGAAATGGGTTACAAAAGAAAATGTTGATTTAAACTTGGTTTCCATTAGCTTTTGAACTCTCCTATATGATTTTAGAGTAGCCATGATTCCTGCGCAATTTTATCCTGGACTCCTAAACCTATTTACTTGGCAGTTTTAAGAATTATACATATAAAGTATGTAACTATGTATGTGTAAACCCTACTTTATATTTTTAGGGAGCTAAGGACTTCCCATTAAGCAGTTTGTGCTCATCCCCTAGTTTCGCCTTTTCCAAGTACTGAAGATAAGGCAGTAAAGAGTGTGCAGAGAATAGTTTGAGTGTTCCTAAGGGGCTACCTCTTTTTTGAGCTTTTCATGTATTTTAATATAGGAATAAAAGTGAAAAGCAGTAAACCTATGGCATGGGATAGGTTATGTGTGAGATTGTTGAGTTAAAAATACCGCAAGTGCACGGTGCCAATTGTAGCCAGCAACGGCAAGTACGGATCGTGTCTACAAGGAACTCGGTTTCAACCACCGAACCAACCTTTAACACTCAATTTAGACTAGAGTCTAGTAGAATGGGTTTTCACTAGAAGTTAACTATATTCAATCTAAAGTTACTGCTTTTATCATAATCAATGGTGACAAGGGTCCTGGATTAGGGTTCACCACACTTTGATGTTCTTAGGATTGTAATCTAGGTCATGTGAATCCCCCTATCAGACAACTGAAATGGAATAGTTACAAATTAAACGCGTCTACGCCTTCTCTCAAAGGTCATTAGACTGGTCAAGTTATCCTAGTTATCTATTTTCATGAAACTAGAGTCGCAAGACCATAAGATTGTGTAACCCTTAATTCCCAATTGAAACCTCAACTATTTTCATGTTAAGAAATTCAATCGCTCACAAAACCGCTCTAAGTAAAGGACTTAACTTTCGTTAATCTCCTAAACCCCAATTACGAACATGAATACAACCCTTTCAGGCAATTCATCGAACACCTGGCACGCTAAGTGAGAGTTCAATTATAACATGGGCATCAATTCACGAAAACCTAGGACATCAATCCAAATCACATCAAAGGGGCTACGACCAATCCAAGACACAGGACTTAGCCTCTAATCGTCATTCTAATCACAATTACAATCAAGAAAACGAACATGCTCAAAGGTATTCAACCTTAAATTAAAACGCAAAGGAAAAAGGTAGAGGAATGTACTCTGTGCAATTTGCAGCAATAATCTACCAAAAGCATAAAGAAATCTTGATCCACTGTCTTGAATTTGACAACAATCAAAATCAAGAACTATAAACCCTAATTGTCGTTTTCAAGAGAGGAAAAAAGTAGAGAAAAGCATGAATGCCAATTACAACGCCAAATCGCGACTATACGGGGAAAACTAATGTGGCACGGTCGTGCCACTGGGCACGGCCCCACCGTGCCACATTTCTGACTTGCGTTTCCTCGTTCCTCTAGGTGGCATGGTCAGTTTGCATGGCATGGTGCCTCCGTGCCACTCTCTCTTGGCTTGAAATCCTCCTCTTTAGCTCCTATTTGGCGCGGCGCTAGCTTGTTTTTCTCATTTTTTTCAGTCTAAACCCTGAAAACACAAAAGCACACTTTCAAGTAGATTTGAGGTAAAGAATGACTAATCAACCTCTAAACTCTCGAAATTTTACCAGAAATCGCCAAGATGAGAGGGAAAAAGCATGCCTAAAAGTGTGTAAAATAGAGGTTTATCAACTCCCCTATGCTTATCTCTTGCTTGTCCTCAAGCAGGACTAGAACATGAATGAACAGAAAGGGTGGTCGAGAACCTCTAGCTACTCGCCTCCTCAGGCAAGGACAATAGGGATCAATTGAATCGAAGATAGGTGCGTATGGCCAGCGGAATGATTTGAAGCATAAATACAATTTCCAAATTCATTTCAAATCATTGGGAAGACCACACGTTCAAGTCATCATATCGTCAAACCATATCACACCTCTCCCCAATCAAGACGCATTCCAAATGAGTAGTGGGCTAGAAGGCCTGGTAGTGACTCTCATAGGAGGAACAAAGTAACTGCACTCCCTCACATGTGTTTAAGATGTAAGAAGGTTCACTCGACTCTCTTCCAATTAAACAATCTACCATAGGCTTGGTAGGATTCTCAATTCTCCACCACAAAAGTGCAATATACGCAACAACAATCAAGAGGACCTTGTAGGGTTGAAATGGGGCTAAGGGCGCAGGCAGGAGGGGGATAAACAATTTGGGAAGTGAAGAGCTAAAAGCCATAACTAGTGAGCAACCAACACTTAAACAAATCATATCGCACTCTCATTAGGGACACAAACACGCCCTAAAACAGAAGGGCCATCGGGAATGCATTATACCATCATGCCAAACGCTCTTATTTATCACCCTTTTTAGGTTTCAATAAGTTTCTCTTTTCCCTTTTCTTTTCTCCTTTTTTTTCAACAAGTTTTTCTTTCCTTTTTTTTTTGCTTTTGTTTTTTTTTTTTTTGGGTAAGGATAAGAAAATGAGTGATTGGCATGCGCAACAACAAAACAATCAATTCCCAAATAGCTACAAGGATGCAACCCCCGTACATACCAAATTAACCACAACTGTGCATAACACCCACAACTACCATGGAATGTTTAAGGTTGGGGCACTTTGTGAGATCTGTGGTATTCAGGGCCACATTGCTACTGAATGCCAAACCACTTTCCCAGGCGTTGAGCATGCCAATACAATGCAAACTTACGGCCAACGCCCACAAAACAACCCCTACTCAAACACCTATAACTCCGGTTGGAGAAATCATCCGAACTTCTCCTACCACAACAACAATCCCATGCCACCCAATCCTTCACCTCCCGTTTTCCAATATAGGGCCCCTTATGCCCAATCTCCTCAACAACCTCCCCAACAACCCAAGTCCAATCTAGAGAGCCTCATGGAGCGCTTTATAGCTACTCAGATGAAGACCAATGAGGCACTTAGTGAGTTGGTCAACTAGTTGAACTCCAAGTTTGACTCCATGGCTACTCACCAGAAGATGATGGACAATCAAATCGCTCAAATTGCGCAGTAAGTGAACCATTTGTCTAGACCCCAGGGACATCTGCCAGGTTAACCTGAGACCAATCCCAAAGGTCAGATGAATGCTATTACACTGCGAAGCGGCAGGAAGTTAGAAGGTCCCATAATACCTATGAGGGACGAAAGAGAGGGAGCTATCGATGTGGATGATGACACCAGGGCGGCCATGAGTGAGAGGGCCCAGAATGAGAAGCCCAAAGAGGATGCACCAAAAAGTACCCCCTCTCACATAAAGCCTTACAAGCCTTCTGTCCCTTACCCTCAAAGGCTAGTAAAGGCTAAGGAGGAGCACAAGTATGGCAAGTTCCTTGAGATGCTAAAGAAGTTTCATATCAACATCCCCTTTTTGGAGGCCATTACTGACATGCCTTCCTATGCCAAGTTCTTCAAGGATTTGCTCTCCAATAAGGGGAAGTTACTCGAGAGCACCACGATGTCTCTTACTGAGGAGTGCAATGCGATCATTCAGAACAAACTCCCTCCTAAACTTTCTGATTCAGGGAGCTTTTCCATCCCCTGTTCTGTCGGGGGTCTTACCATCAGTAGAGCACTAAGTGACCTTGGGGCTAGTGTGAGCCTCATGCCGTACTCCATCTGTAAGAAGCTGCAAGCGAGAGAGTTAAAACCCACCACCATCTCCTTACAGTTAGCCGATCGATCAGTCAAGTACCCTCTTGGTGTTCTTGAAGATGTCCCACTCCAAGTGGAAAAACGAACAAGTTCCCCGGCAACAGCACCAAAAACTTGTTGAGTTAAAAATACCGCAAGTGCACGGTGCTAATTGTAGCCAGCAACGGCAAGTACGGGTCGTGTCCACAAAGAACTCGGTTTCAACCACCGAACCAACCTTTAACACTCAATTTAGGCTAGAGTCTAGTAGAATGGGTTTTCACTAGAAGTTAACTATATTCAATCTAAAGTTACTACTTCTATCACAATCAATGGTGACAAGGGTTCTGGATTGGGGTTCACCACACTTTGATGTTCTTAGGATTGTAATCTAGGTCATGTGAATCCGCCTATAAGACAACTGAAATGGAATAGTTACAAATTAAACGCGTCTACGCCTTCTCTCAAAGGTCATTAGACTAGTCAAGTTATCCTAGTTTTCTATTTTCATGAAACTAGAGTCGCAAGACCATAAGATTGTGTAACCCTTAATTCCCAATTGAACCCTCAACTATTTTCATGTTAAGAAATTGAATCGCTTGCGAAACCGCTCTAAGTAAAGGACATAAATTTCGTTAATCTCCTAAACCCCAATTACGAACATGAATACAACCCTTTCAGGCAATTCATCGAACACCTGGCACGCTAAGCGAGAGTTCAATTATAACATGGGCATCAATTCACGAAAACCTAGGACATCAATCCAAATTACATCAAAGGGGCTACGCCCAATCCAAGACACGGGATTTAGCCTCTAATCGTCATTCTAATCACAATTACAATCAAGAAAACGAACATGCTCAAAGATATTCAACTTTGAATTAAAATGCAAAGGAAAAAGGTAGAGGAATGTACTCTGTGCAATTTGCAGCAACAATCTACCAAAAGCATAAAGAAATCTTGATCCACTGTCTTGAATTTCACAACAATCAAAACCAAGAACTATAAACCCTAATCGCCGTTTTCAAGAGAGGAAAAAAGTAGAGAAAAGCATGAATGCCAATTACAACGCCAAATCACGACTATACGGGGAAAACTAATGTGGCACGGTGGTGCCACTGGGTACGGCCCCACCGTGCCACATTTTTGGCTTGCGTTTCTTCGTTCCTCTGGGTGGCACGGTCAGTCTGCATGGCATGGTGCCTCCGTGCCACTCTCTCTTGGCTTGAAATCCTCCTCTTTAGCTCCTATTTAGCGCGGCGCTAGCTTGTTTTTCTCATTTTTTTCAGTCTAACCCCTGAAAACACAAAAGCACACTTTTAAGTAGATTTGAGGTAAAGAATGACTAATCAACCTCTAAACTCTCGGAATTTTACAAGAAATCGTCAAGATGAGAGGTAAAAATCATGCCTAAAAGTGTGTAAAATAGAGGTTTATCAGAGATGAGGTATATATTATAGTATAAGTGATGTTGTAGGGAAACTTTTGCAAAGTTTGCATAATATAATATATTTAGCAGGGTGCATTTACATTCTAGAAGATTGTAATAGCTCTACATGGCCTTAAGCTAGTGACCAACCTTTACGCAATATATCATGTAAGCATATTGTGGTTTTTATAAGTAGGTTGTGTAATAAGAGTGCAGTCCTCAACATTCTGGGAAGAGGAGAGGACCTATTGGTTCTTGACTAACAATCGCTATGCCAATTTAGATTAAAACCAAAGGGAAAAAAACTTAATTATAGCAGTTTTAGGACCTGACCCGTACAAATTATTTAATTAAATATTTATCTACCTTTATTTTTCTCTCTTTTTCTTTTCCTTATTTGTTATATTTAAATGAATCCTAAATCCCTTAGGACTCCCATAAGGTGTCCTAGTGATGTGATGTGCTAGCATGCAGGTTGAGATGTTACATTTGGTGGTATCAGAGCTTAGACTAGTGCAAGGCTATGCATGACTCATATGTAATGTGAGGTACATTAGATGCCAGGGATGATGTGACTGTTGTTATTTAAATTTTTGCTTATATGATACGTGCTCATGAATTCGATGGTTGTGTTTATAGGAAATCAGAATGGCAAACTAGTTTGATTTTCAAGACTTTGTTTATATGAACTTTTGGAGTGCTACAAGCAATGCCATGTTCTTTTAGCATGTCCTTTAAATGTATAATATTGATGGACCTGAGATCCTCACTAGGGATTTCTAGGCTAAAGAGTTGATTTAGCTCTTGCCTAACTCTGATGAATGCGTTAAAATAAGTAGGTGTCTTAAAGCAACAATACCTGTTAGGGATGGTGTCCCTTTACCTCTAGGGAGTTGATTAACTTTCTATGGATGGTTATCCCCATACATGGTATATACATCGAAATCAAGGGACTGTACGTCAACATATGGAAGAACGTGTTTGAAGGGACCTAATACTTAGGAGTGGAGCCCGCACCATCCATGGGGGACTAGAAGGGAGAATAAGATATGAAAAAGGGGAAATGCATAGGTCATGTAGGTAATGTTCTCTAGCAAACCTATGGTAGGATGGCTAACCTTTGAGTTAGATAGGTACACAGGCACCAAGTAGATGAAATCTGGTATCTAGGTGGGTTTATCGAAGTATGACAAGGATAGATCGGCTAGCCAATTAAGGGCCAATTGAACATGTGCCAAGGCTTCAGCTCCTGGATCTAAAGACTCAGGATGAACCTGATTTTTCGCAGAGATCAGATATGGATGACTAAAATGCGTGTAATATACTTGATCGATGCCTATATATGTTGTCAAATTTCAATGTTAGAGAAATTTAGTATAAAATAGGGGGTAGGTATCGTTTGTCACAATTGCATATCACAACTAACTTAGATAAATAAGATATGTACACTGAACCCACATACCTATTGTGTGCGGCTAGAAACCTATGGTGTGTAATAGTTTGATAAATGGATGCTTGTGTGTGTAAATTAATGTGTTTTATATAAATCTAGATGTGTATAAACTGGTAGGTTATGAAGCCTAAAATCTTCAAAAAAATAAAATAAATAAAATGATAGTATGTGCACAATGACATTAGATGCCTAGGAGGTAGCAACTAGCTGCACCCTTACATCTACCATATCCAACGCCATCGTTGCTGCCTCCACCTTAACTACTATGGAAGTGATATGCAAGTTTCATAAGCTTCAGCCACTGAGCTTTGAAGAAGGATATGACCGTTCAATGTACGAAGACTGGATGTAAAAAATTCAGAACTTAGTGTTATGGAATGCCCCAAAAGATACAAAGTATAACTCGCTACGAATTTGTTTTAACGAGAAGCTCACTTTTGGTGGAAAATTGTGAATCCTAGAGAAGGAGAAGTACAACTCTCATGGCAACAGTTCAGAGATCTCCTAGATTCTAGATACTACCCTTGAGATGTAAGATGGGCTAAAGAGTATGAGCTTAGTTTTAAAAAGCGCGAGGCGCACTGAGATGCATAGAGTCCCAAAGCGTGAGGCGCAAGGCACGAGGCGAAGGCGCACGCATCCATGATGCGGGCGCACTTCTATGCAAATTTTTCTTTAAAGTATTTCATATTTCACAAAATATATTTTGCATAAATAAGGCAGATAAATGCATTAAAAATGTGATTAGACATTAATGTGACTACTACCACCACAAATAATCTTAAGGTATGCTATCTGATCATCGTAGTTCCCCAATGCACGTACTTATAGTACAAGTTTAGCTCACCTTTTAGCTCTCAAGGGAAGAAAAGAAGGAAAAAGGCAAAGACAAGACTAAAAAAAAGAAGAAAAAGGGGAAAGATATAGCCTCGCATCCTTGACGCGCATCTCATCCCCTTCGAGGCGCTAATCTGGTAGCCTTACATCGAGGAGCGCCTAGGCGTGCCTCGAGCGGGCTTTTTTAAACTAAGAGTATGAGTTCTTGCACCTGAAGCAAGACAACATGATGGTAATGAAATATGTCTCCAAATTGAATGAGTTGAGTAAGTTTTTCCTCCAACCAGGTGGCTATCGAGCAAGGAAGGATGGACATGTTTGAACACGGATTATGATGGAAAAATAAAGGAGAAAGTTATAAGCCTTACATTTACCAATTTTCAAGAAATGCACTAGGAGGTTGGGAAGACAGAAAGGGTACTAAAAGAAAATGGAGCTGAATGTAAAGCCATGGTTCAGGGGAACAGAAAGCTTTTGATAGGTGAGTCTATATCTAGGAGGATCATCCAAGGAGCCAAACATTGGAAGAGGGCAGTTAGGAGGTGGACGAGCATCAAAGGGCAAAATAGATCCCTCTGTGATAAGTGTAAGTGATATCATTCAGGCATATCTTGTGTTACTGTAGCCCCGGCAGCATGCATTGGATATTGAGAAATGGGTCACCATGTAGCCTAATGCCCTAAGGTTCAACAAAGGAGACAAAATCAACCTGTAGGCCGGTGCACAAAACATGACCCCTCCCTCAACAAGGGCAATCCTCAACAAATAGAAGATGGGGAAGGAAACCTCAGTCACTAGGCCGTGTTTTCAACCTAATGAAAGAAGAAGAGGATGATCTCAACAGTGCCATCTTAGGCATTTTGCCATTGGTAACACATAGACCTGACAAAAATTGACCCTACACCGAAAATCCGACTCGAACCCACTTGAAAATTTTGGATTTTGAACACGATTTTCTAGACCCAGACCTGACATAAACTGAACCTGAAGAACCTACAAATTTTTGGGCCAAATCTGACCCATACCCGAACCCGTTCGCTAACTCAAATATTATATTCTTATTTTTATTTTTCTTTAATTTTCTCCCTTAACAATAATAGTTTTTCATTGTAATGAATTGTTTAAAAAGATATTATATAATTATCGCACTCTCTCGCAAATTAGATGATGGTACCCTTTCTTTCTCAAATTCATTCTCACAAATTAATGTCATATACAAATTATAAATGGAACAAATTTAGAAAATGAGCATGAAGTAACTATCTAGTCTTAAGAAATCAATTTAGGATAAGGCAATATTAAAAATGTCCAATTCATACCATTATATTCTTAGTAAGATGAATACGCATCATCACATTTTAAATGATAATGTTGTATAATAATCTAAAATTTTAATGTTATATATAATTGTAATATCTTGTGTGTCTATAATATTCATTTATTTGGTTTCCTTCTAATTGGTCTCGAACTTAATGTCAGTGCTGGGCAATGGACCAACTTATGTTCATGTTAGGATTAATCCACTAATAAAGCATGCCTAATTACATAATGGTAGGTTAATTAACAAAACAGCAAATTATTAAATGGGTTATAAATAGGTCGAACTGCTCTAACCTGTTAACATGCTTTAAATGGGACGACCCATGAAAAATCCAACCCATGAACAACATTTTAATATATGGAACCACCCCCCAAAATGTGAGTCATTGTCCACCCGTACATGACGTTCATATCTCACATTAAAAAGTTTAAATATTTTTGTTATTCTTTTAAGAAATTACAATTATAATGTTTGTTCATGAAATACAGACAATTCCAAGTAAATAAATATGTTGAGATTTTGATTTTGACAAAAGGGGAAATAACTCACTAAAAAGGCGCTCCAAACTCGTTGGGTTGACCAGAAACCTGTAAAACTAAAATACACCCATCTGTTTTTTACCCAAACCCGAAATACTCCCAACTTGTATTTCGCCCGAACCCAAATACATTAAACCTGTATTTAACCCTCTCGCCTGAATTGATAGGTCTAGCAACGCATTCGCATATGTCTTATTAATTCAGGAGCCACGCATTCAATTATGAGTTCTGCTTTTGCTAAAAAACATACTATTGCATCAGTTGTAATGGACTTGGATTATATTTTATTGCATCAATAGGAGTTATAGTAACTGCAAATACTATGTTTTAAAACGGCCCTTTAAGAATGAGGCAACCCATCCCACGAACCTCATTCAACTGGAAGCCTAAAATTATGATATCATTCTAGGAATGAATTGGTTATCTAAATAAAGGTGTTTATGGATTGTAATAAGAAGATAGCCTCCATAACCAGTCTGAAGGCGAAAGGTTGGAATTCAGGGGAAGTGCCTTGAGGAAGGTTGTTCCTATCATTATAGCAATGGCGGCATTTAAGATGCATAGAAAAGGGTCCCAAGGGTATTTATGTGTTATAAAAGCCCTAGAAAAAAAAACTTAAAGTGGAGGACATCCTCGTGGTACAAGAATTTCCTGAGGTATTTGCTGAGATTCCATAGCTACCCCTGGACCGAGAGGTTTAAATTACCAAGAACATTTTTCCAAAAACAATTCCTATATCTAAGGCATCATATTGCATGACACCAGCAGCATTAGCAGAGTTGAAAGTACAACTTCAGGAATCACTTAGTAAAGGACACATTTGTCCTAGTGTGTCACCTTGGGGAGCGCCTATGCTATTTGTCAAGAAAAAAAATGGAAGTCTATGACTATACATAGATTATAAATAATTAAATAAAGTGACAACAAAGAACAAATATCCCTTGCCTAGAATTACTGCCATCTTTAATAAAATAGGTGGATTAGTTGTCTTTTTCAAGATTGATGTAAGATCAGGCTACCATTAGTTGAAAATCAAAAAAAGAAGATGTACCAAGAACTGCCTTTAGAGCCAGATATGGCCACTATGAGTTCTTAGTGCTACCATTTGGACTTAGTAATGCCCCAGCATTCTTTATGGATATGATGAATCAGATATTCAAGTCTTGTATAGATAAGTTTGTGGTCATATTCATTGATGACATCTCTATTTACTCAAAAAGTAGAGAACATTTAGAAAATCTCATATTGGTTCAAAAGACCTTATAAGAACACCAGCTTTATACATAACTCAAAAAGTTTGAAGTCTGGCTTTAAAAAAATCCACTTTCGAGGTCGTGTGGTGTCTAAGGAGGGGATTCTCATAGACCATGCCAAAATAGAGGCAATAGTTAATTGGGCAAGACCAGCCTCTATAACAGAAGTGAGAAGTTTCTTAGGTGTGACTAGTTGTTGTCGAAGATTTGTGGATGAATTTTCAAAAGTTGCTCTACCAATCACACAAGTGATTCGCAAACACCATAAATTTGAATGGACAAAAAAGTGTGAAAGAGCTTCCAAGAGTTCAAACATAGATTAGTCTCTGCACCAATTCTTGCAGTTCCAGAGGATAATAAAGGGCTTGTTATTTAAATTGATGCATCCAAAAAAGGACTAGGTTGCGTCCTTATGAGAACGGAAGAGTAAATGCATTTGCATCTCACCAATTAAAGCCTTATGAGGAAAACTATCCAACTCATCATCTATAGCTTATAGTAGCAGTCTTTGCATCAAAAATATGGAGACAGTACCTTTATGATGTAAGAAATGAAATCTATAATGATCATAACAACCTCAAGTATATATTCACACAAAAAGAGTTGAACAGGAGACAAAGGTGATGACTAGAATTAATTATGCACTATGACATGAGGATCACTTATCATCTAGGAAAAGTTAATGTCGTTCCTGATGCCATAGGTAGGATGCTAATAGGATCTGTTTCTTTTTTGTTGACAAATGAAAAGAGGATCCTAAAGCAGCTGAAAAAGCTTCAAATTGAGGTAGTCTTACCAGAAAATCAAGGGTTACTAAGTTGCCTCTCCTTTGATCAAAATCAAGAAGCTTCAAGATGAAGACCTTAAATTGATTCAAATTAAGAAGGGAATCAAAGAAGGGCAAACTAAGGAGTTCTCAGTCAAAAATGTGGTACTTATGCTCAAAGGGAGACTCTGTGCACCAGATATGGCAGACATTAAAAAAGAGCTCATAAAGGAAGCTCACCATTCAATGTTCACTACTCACCTAGCGAGTATAAAATGTATCATAACCTTGAAGAACATTTCTATTGGATAGGTCTGAAGAGAGATGTAGTTACATATGTTACGAAATATCTCACTTGTCAGAAAGTAAAGACAGAATACTAGAAACTAGGGGGTTTATTGCAACCCCACCTATCCTAGTGTGGAAATGGCAGCACTTCAGGATGAAATTTGAAACAGGACTGCCTAAAACCAGTAAGCAGCATAATAATATTTGGGTAGTGGTGGACCAATTGATAATATCAGCACATTTATGTTGGAGCAACTAGTACAACTTTATATTCGGAAAATTGTCAGGTTGTGTGGTGTACCTCTCAGCATAGTTTTAGATCCATATACCAAGTTCATGGCCAAATTTTGGGAAGGATTTCAAGAAACTATGGGAACTGAACTAAATCAAAGTACATTCTTTCATCCTCAAACACATGGGTAGACTAAAAGAACTATACAAACACTAGAAGACATGTTAAGAGCTTGTACTACAAAATTTAAGGGCAATTAGATTATTACTTGCCTTTAATGGAGTTCCCCTACGCACACATAGGTATGGCACCATTTGATGCATTGTATGGATAGTGCTGCAAATCCCCATTATGTTGGACTGAAGTGGGACAATGAATGCCATCCAAGGTGGAATTGATTGATAAAATAACTAAAGTGATTAAAATCATTAGAGAAAGACTAAGAGTTGCCCAGGATAAGTAGAAAAGTTACGTAGATGCAAGGAGAAGACCCCTTGGATTCGAGGTTGGAGATCACGTTTTCTTCAAAGTATTGTCATTCAAAGGAAGTATTAGATTTGGTCATAAGGAAAAGCTCATCTAAGATATATCAAATCCTTTCAGATTTTACAAAGAGTAGGACACGTTCCCTATAAACTATGCCTTACCTCCAACATTGGAGGGAGTTCACCCAGTCTTTTATGTGTCCAACCCACATAGATATGTACCTAATTCGAACCACATTATTGAATATGAACCCCTAGAAGTCAAAAAGAACCTAATATTTATGGAAGAACCAATCTACATCTTGGAAACACAAGAACAAACACTACGGATGAGGACTATACCATATGTGAAAGTGTTATGGAAACACCATAAGGTGGCAGAATGAACCCAGGAACCCGAAAGCGAGATGTGAGTGAAGCATCCTCAACTATTTACCTCAAGTAATTCAAATTTTGAGATGAAATTTTGTTGAGGGGGGGTAATGTTATAGGAAAACTTTGCAAGGTTATAAACTTACTCAACTAAATATTTTGTTAAATTTTGATATTATGCATTGGTTGTGTCAAATTGGGTTCTCTGACTTGTTTAGCTTAGTTAATGTGGGCCTTGTTACACTATTAAAAAAAAAAAACAACAAAAACAAAAACCAAAACAAGAGCATCACACTAGCCACATAAAGTTGCCACTCCTCATCTAAAATTGACCTTTGTTAATTAAAAAACAGAAGGGGAAAGAACAGTAAAGGGGGTAAAGGACAAAGCGTGCCTCTTCATGCTAGTAGATTACTAAAGCCATGTTCTTCTTCTCCCAATCAACACACACATAGAGAGCCATTGTGAGAAAGAGCTCGGTGAAGCAAGAGGAAAAAGGGGGAACGGCTAGATTAAGGAAATTGTGGGTAAGAAGCTAAGTTACCCTTCCTGATTAATCTTTTTCTTCTCTAATAGCTAAACAAATGGTTTTGATCAAATTTTAGATTGGGTTAAATCGAGGGTTCATAAGAAAAATGGAAATCAAGTGGGTGGTTCTCTTCTTTCCTTTAATTACATTAGTTTCCAATATTAATTGAATACTAGGGTTATACCCTTGCGATGCAAGGATATAATTCAAACTTTTTTAAATATATTCATAACATAATAGATAGTTTCTTTTCGAATAGTAAAAATAATCGATATGTCAGATTATTTAATTATCAAAAGTTGAAGACTTTGCTAGATGCTTTTTTTTTTTGGTTGTTGTGATTCTTAATTTGAACTCATTTTTTTATTTTATTTGCTCAGTTTTTCATTGTTAAATGATTATATTTTTGGAGAATAAATTTTATTACTAAATAGTAACAACTATATGACATTGGGTCACTTTAAAATAAAGAATTGATATTGCATTATAAAATAAGTATTTTTTTGAGTTATCATTATTTCTTTTTCGTTTTGCATTAAATTATTTTAAATTCCTTTTATATATGTATCATAATTATTTATTTACTACTGCTTAAAAATTATCTAATATATGAAATGTCTTTTCTTTTGTGGGCAAGTTTTAGTAGATAAAATGGATCAACTTTTTTCTTTATAATTGTTGCTTTAAATTCAATCAAATATAAATAAGTAATAAAAATGTATCAATTTTAATAGTAGTAATAATTTTATAACAACATAATTATTTTTTTTTGAGTTATTATGGTTTCTTTTATTCTTTTCCTTTTAAATCACTTAAAATTCCTTTTGTTTTCATAATAGAATTATTCATTTACTATTGTCTTGTCAAAATTCTCTAATATCTGTAACATCTATTTTTATAGGCAAACTTTATGGACCACCTTTTTACTTTATTAATGCAATGAATATCTTATTATAGTATATTAATAAATATATAAGATATGGAAAAAGTCATTTTTTAAACTAAATATAGCATTGCATTAATTAAACCATAAATGGATATTTATGTAGCTAATTAATTCTATATGGCATTACATTTGGCATCCTAAGTGGCATGACACATGGCACTCATACATTGATTCCATCCAACTTTTAATATATATATATATATGATTGATGCTTCTTGTGTGTTGAATTAGAGTAGTTTGAACATGAAGTTCATGTTTTCTTTATGTCAATTTTTGGATTATGGATTGAAATTAGGTTGTGTTGATTGATAAATTACTAGAAACTCTTTCGGAGCAGGTGTAAACCTAGTTTGGAAGTTGTGGTTGCCATGGTTGTAAGTTGCTGCTAGAGCTGTTTTTGTTTTCTGTTTTTTGGTGCTGTTTCTGTTTTCTGTTTCTGGTGTCATTTTTTTCTCCCCTTTCTGGTGTTGTTTTTGTTTTCTACTTTCTATTTCTGGTGTTGTTCCCATTGTTTTTGTTTTCGTTTTCGTTTTTGTTGCTATGTTCAATTGCTATTGTTGCCACTTCATTCTCCTCCTATTGTTGTCCTGCAGTTGTATGTGATCAACCTACTGGCTGGGAAGACCATGCCACTGTAACAGCAAGTGTACATTGAAGCAATGTACTATTGCAGTCATCACAGCATGTCGCTTGCTCTCAAATCGGCTCGGTTTAGCATACAGTTAGGTTCGATACCTCCCCTGTTGGCTTCCCTTTTTTAGGATAAGGGGCTAGGTGTGATGTAACTGGCCAAGATATTATTTAAAATGAAGATGCTTATTTATATAACCAATACTTTTTAATTCTCGAAAATAAGTCTTGAAAAAAAGAGAATTTTCTTGCTTTCAAAATATTGTGAATTACAATTTTGTTAGATTGAGGTTTGGATTTCTGAATCTAACCTTGAAATCATGGCAAGGGATTCCACTTATTTGATAAAGAGATTTCATTTACTTGATAAAGAGATTATAAGGATTTTTGAATTTTTATGGGCTAAGATGTGCTCAGTACATTATTGGGTGATGACTTGTCTGTTTGTGAGTCGATAAGTCCCCACTATAGAGTCGATGAGTGGTGTGCATTCTTTATTTCACTGACGAGGGCTATTCTATCCATTATACATCTTAGCCTCCTGGCAGACGAGGTCTGAAAGTGTAGGCTGATTCCTAGTACCATTGTACTTAGGGACATGCACTTTGGATTAGGTCATGTACTTAGTGTCTTTCTATTGTCCGCAGTAGGTTACCGAAGAAAATGTTGATTTAAATTTGGTTTCTGTTATCTATTGAACTCTCCTACATGATTTTAGAATAGTCATGATTCTCGCGCAACTTATATCTTGGACTCCTGAACTTATTTAGTTTGCAGTTTTAAGAATTATACATATAAAGTGTGTAATATGCGTGTACAAAAGCTACTTTTTATTTTTGGGAAGGTGAGTGCTTTGCACTAAGGGGTGAATTGCTCACCCCCTTATTTTCTTTTTTCTAGGTACTAAAGACAGGTTGCTAAGTGCGTGTGTAGAACAGTTTGGGTGTTCCCGATGCACAACCTTCATTTTTGACTTTTCATGTATTTGTAAAATAGGAATAAAATTGGAAAGTAGGAAACCTATGGTGCGGCAAAGGTTATGTGTAGACCTAACAAACGTGTCATTCGGTTTGAGTACAGATCGGGTTAAGTTTGGGTTGGGTCATGTTTCGGGTCAAGCGATATTTTGGGTCAATTTGGTTTGGGTCAGGTGAACTTCGGTTCGAGTTAACTTCGGATCAATTGATTTTTGGTCTAATATATTTGTCATGTAAAAATAATCAACTTTATCGGGAATTTGGGGTTGGGCATGGTTCGGTTTGCAACAATTTAGGTTTTGGGTCCACTTTTGGGGGGAGCTTGTTACAAATGTTGAGTCGAGCATGGATTTGGGTCATTTGATTCTAGTTTCGGTCCTCTGGTTAGTTCTGTCAGGTCTAGTTATGTTTGAGGTAACGTACATATTAGACTATGGGTGCCATTGTAGGCAAACTTTTGTGAAATTTGCATAATGTAATATATTCGGCGGGGTGCATGTACATTCTAGAAGACTTGTAACAGCTTTGTATGGCCTTGAGTCAGCCACCAACTTTTTCGTAATATATCATATAAGCAAAATGTGGCTTAACAAGCAAGTTGTGTAATAAGCGGTGCAGTCCTCAACGCTCTAGGAAAACGACCCGTTGAGTCTTGACTAGCAATCGTTATATTCTAAATGAGGTCAGTTGTAAGTTCAGCAGCCCTTTAGTGCCAACTTAGTGTAAAACAAAAAACAAAAAAAGTTGGCAGTTTTAGGACTTGATTGGTTCAAATTATTTATTTATCGACCTTTATTTTTTTCCTCCTTTACTTTTCCATATTTGTTATATTTAAATGAACCCTTCTAACCTTAGGGACTCCCATAGGGTGTCTTAGCGATGTGGCATGCTAACATGTAGGTTGGGATGTTACGTTCGGTGGTATCAGAGCTTAGGTCAGTGTTAGGCTATGCACGAGTTATATATAATGTAAGCTACATTAGGTGCTAGGGATGATGTGATTGTTGTTATTTAAATTCTTATTTATATGATACTTGCTCAAGAATTTGATGGTCAGGCTATATAGGAAATCAGAATGGCAAACTATTTTGGTTTTAGAGACTTCTCTCACATGAAATTCTAGCGTCCTGCATGCAGCGCCCCATTCTTGTGGCATGTCGTCGAGCTGTGTAATATTGAAGGACCTAAGATCCTCACTAGGAATTTCTGGGCTAAAGAGTTCATTTGCTTATTTCCAACCTCTAATGAATAGGCTAAAATAAATAGGTGCTTAGGACAACAATACTTGTGTTAGGGGATGGTGTCCCTTTACCTATAGGGAGTTGATTAAGTTTCTATGGATGGTTGATCCTGGTCATGGGCAGAGCTACATTGGGGCAAGGGGGGTCAATTAACCCCCTAACTTTTTGGGAAAAAAAATTAAATATGGAATATTTTTGTAGATAAAAATAGATATATATTAATTGGTTCAAATACATTTTGCAAACTTGTGCTTAGCAGGATGGTTGGTTGCCCCCCTTGTTTCAGGTGGTCGCAGGTTCAACTCTTGCTAGTTGTCAATCTTCTTCTACGGTCCCTTGTATGTTTTGCTCATCTCTCGACTCTTGCCAGCACCTAGACACTTACTCTCTCTCACTCTCTGCAGTTGGCCGTCGTCCGCCAACCGGCCACTTGTGCCGGCAATCGCCTCTACTCCTCCTAAATCCCAATCCCAATTTGAGGTAATTCTCAAAAATACTTAATTTTTGTTTTTAATTTTATTATTTTGTAAATAATTATGTTTATTTTACTGATTTTAGTTAGATTTATGTTAAATAATTGATTAATTTAGTGAATTACTCCTGATTCATGAATTGAAAAATGAGGATTTTAATCTAATTGTCTTCTTGGTTGAAGATTTAAAGTTGGGCTAATTTTGTTTATAACTGCTTCCTTATTTATGTTTAGTTTACTAATTTTTATTGAATTTGTGTTGAATAAGTTGTTAATTTAGAGATTTACTCATCAATTAAAAAAAAAAATTAGGTTTTGCCTTTCTTGATTGAGAATTTAGAAATTAGAATTGGGGTAATTTATTGGTTGTTGTTTGTTTATTTGTGTTAAATTCATTGACGTTAGGCAAATTTGTGTTTGTTTATGATAAACACAAATTATCCCAATTCTAATTCCTAAATTCTCAATTAAAAAAGGTAAAACCTAATTTTTAGAAATATTAAAGTTTATATTATGTGTATTATTAATCTTGCCCCTCCTTGGTTTGAATCCTGGCTCCGCCCCTGATCCTGGTACACCAGATATACATCAAAATCTGGGGACAGTAAATCTAAGTATGGAAGAACGTGTTAGAAGGGACCTAGTACATGGGAGTAGAGTTTTTACCATCTATGGGGGACTAGAAGGCAGAATAAGACATGAAAAAGGGGAAATGTATAGATTGTACGGGCAATGTCCTCTAGCAAATCATTATGGCAGGATGGCCAATCTTTGGGCCAGATGGGTACACAGGTACAGAGGGGATCAAATTTCGTATCCAAGTGGGTTTATCAAAGTATGACAAGGATAGGCAAACTTGTTGATTAGGGGCAATTGAACATGTGCCAAGGATTTAGCTCTTAGATCTAATGACTTGTGATGAACCTAATTCTCCACAGAGATTAGATATAGATGACTAAACTACATGTAATATAGCTGAACAGTACATGCATATGTTGTCTGAATTTCTATGTGTGCGAGAAATTTAGTGTAAAATAGGGGCACAGGTAGAGTTTGCTATGATTACATACCACAGCTAATGTAATTAAATAAGATGTGTACAGAAAACTCATATGCCTGTTGTGTATGGCTAGAAACCTATAGTTTGTAATAGTTTTATAAATGAATACTTATGTGTAGATTAATATGCTTTTATATAAATATGAATGCATATAAATTGGTACATTATGAAGCCTCTTCCAAAAAAAAATTAGATATCATAGTATGTGCATAATGACATCAGATGCCTAGGAGACAACAACTGCTTATACCCCTACCTCCACTATCTCCATTGTCAGCGTGTGCCCTCTACCTCAGCTAACTGCTATGGAAATGAACTTCAAGTTTAAGAAGCTTAAGCAATCGAGGTTTAAAAGGGGATCTGACCTTTCAGTATATGAAGACTAGATATGAAAAATTTAGAATTTGTTTAGTGCCCTAGAATGCCTCGATAGATACAAAGTACAGCTTGCTGCCAATCTGTTTGAACGGGAAGTTTACTTCTAGTGGGAAACTGTGAATCCTAGAGAAGAAGTTCTACTCTCGTGGTAGCAATTCAAAAAGCTCCCAGATTCTAAATTAAGTTCATTATACAACAATAAAATATATTAATCCCCATAAATTTGGTGAATAAAATTTCGTCCAAGATTTTTTATATGAACATTAGTTTGATCAAATAAGCAAAGTATAACAAAAAAAAAAAATGAACTTTTTTGACAAAATTGAATATAACTCTTCAAATAAATTCCTATTTTAACTAAATAATTTTAAATATAAATAAATATATGGTCATCTATAATAATATATATTTCATGTTGAAACTTAAATATAATTTACGTCGTTATATTATGTTTTTATATTTATGTAAATATTGTATTCATAAGATATTTGTAAATTTTGTGTATTGGTAGTATCATTTAAAAAATATACATATTTCTGTAACTAAAATAAATGAATGTTATAGAAAATCTATGAGATGTAAGAAGATGTATGAAGATGTAAGGAGATGTAAGGAGATGTAAGAAGATGTAAGAAGATGTAAGGATTGTATTAAGGATGTAAGGAGCTGTAAGGAGATGTAAGAAGCTGTAAAAAGATGTAAGCTCTTAGCTAAATTCTACAAAACGCGAAATAGAACAAGGCCTAAATACTACCCTTAGGATGTAAAATGGGCTAAAGAGCAGGAGTTCTTACACTTGAAGTAAAAGAAGATGTCAGTAATGGAATATGCCTCCAAATTCAATGAGCTGAGCAGATTTTCCCCTAGCTAGGTGGCTACTGAACAAGGAAGGATGAATACATTTGAACACAGAATATGTTGGAAAACAAAGAAGAAAGTTGCAAACCTTACATTTACCAATTTTCAAGAAATGTACTAGAAGCTGTGAAAATAGAAAGAGTCCTTAAAGAAAATGAAGCTGAATATAAAGCCATGATTCAGGGGAAGAGAAAGCCTATTTTAGGAGGCAGCAGTCCACATCTAGGAGGATCATCTAAGAAACTAAACATGGACGACAGACAGTTTATAAGTGGACAAGCATAAAAGGGATGAAATAGAACCTTCTCTGATAAGTATAAATGACATCATTCAGGCCCATGTTTTGTTACTGTAGCCCCAAGATCATGCTTTGAGTTATGTGTTACTACCCTAGTAGGAGTTACAGTTGCAGCCAATACTATGTTTAAAAACTACCCTGTTAAGAGTTAATGAGGAAACCCATCCCATGGACCTAATTCAAGTGCATGTCCAAAACTATAATATCATTTTAGGAATGGACGTGTTATCTAAACATAAGGTGTTTATGAATTATAGCAAGAAAATAGCCCCTATAACCACTTCCTAAGGGAAGAGGACGGAATTTAGGGAAGTAGTTTGGGGAAGGTTTTTGCTATTGTTGGAGCGGTGAGGGAATTTACAATGACTAGAAAAGAGTGCCAAGGGTATTTCTGTATTGTAGAAGCCCTAGAAAAAAAAGAACTTAAAGTGGAGGACATCCCTATGGTATAGGAATTTCCTAAGGTATTTGCTGAGATTCCAAGTCTAACCCCAGACTAAGAGATTGAATTTACCATAAACCTTTTTCCTGAAGCAATTCCTACATCTAAGGCACCATATCACATGACACCAGTAGAATTAGCGGAGCTAAAAGTACAACTTCAGGAATTACTTGATAAAGGCCTGATTTATCCTGGTGTGTCACCTTTGGGTGCTCCTTTCTTATATTTGTCAAGAAGAAAGATGGAAGTCTCAGATTACATAGAATTAAAGAAGGTGACATAAAGAATAAAATCCCCTGCCTAGAATCTGTGACCTGTTTGATGAATTGGGTGGATTAGGTGTGCTTTCTAAGATTGATCTAAGATCAGGTTACCATTAGTTGAAAATGGAAAAAGAAAGATGTATACTAACCTGCCTTTAGAGCCACATATCACCACTATGAATTCTTATTACTACTATTTGGACTTACTAATGCCCCAGCCTTCTTTATGGATATGATGAATCGGATATTAAAGCCTTATATAGGAACATATGTTGTCACATTAATTGATGATGTCCTTATTAACTCAAAAAGTAGAGATGAACATTCAAAACATCTCACATTGGTTGGATAGACAATACAAGAACACCAAATTTATGCAAAACACAAAACGTGTGAATTATGGCTTGAAAAAGTCCACTTTTGGGTCATGTTGTGTCTAGGGGGGTTTCATAGATACTGCCCAAATAGAGGCAATAGTTAATTAGGCAAAACCAACCTCCGGAACAGAAGAAAGAAGTTCCTTGAGCATGGCTTGTGATTATCGAAGACTCGTGGAGGGATTTTCAAAACATATTGTACCAATCATATAACTTATTCGTAAAGACCATTAATTTGAATGGACAGAAGAGTGTGAGAAGAGCTTCCAGGAGCTAAAACAGAGATTGGGCTTTGCACCAATTTTTGTAGTTTCAGAGGACAATTAAGTGTTTGTTATTTATAGTGGTACATCCAATATAGGTCTAGGTTGTGTCCTTACGGAGAATACGAGAGTAACTGTATATGCATCCTGCCAATTAAAGCCCTATGAGCAATACTATTTAACTTCTAGCTAGAGCTTGTAGTAGTAGTCTTTGCATCAAGAATATGGAGGCATTACTTCTATGGCATAAGATGCAAAATCTATACTGATCATAAGAGTGTCAAGTATAGATTCACACAAAGAGATTTGAATATGAGAGAAAGGCGACGGCTGGAATTACTTAGGGCCTATGACATGAAGATCATGTTTCATCCAGGAAAAGCTATCGTTGTTGCTGATGCTCTAAGTAGGAAGTCAACAGGATTAGTTTCTTTTCTATTAACAAATGAAAAGACAATCCTAAAGGAGTTAAAAAAAAAGTTCCAATTGAGGTAGTCGTACCAAACAATCAAGGGTTACTAGCAGCTATGCGAGTCTGCTCTCCTTTGATCGACAAAGTTAAAAAGCTGCAACGTGAAGATGCTTATGAATTAAAGAAGGGTAACTTCCCATCTACTAGAGCGTACAGAAGTATACGTAGTTCTAAAATCAATCGAATAAACAAACTCTACTCCTTACCTAATTACGAAAACACGATTGTTACGGTTGTTCGTATATGCTAGTTTTGGGCTTCTCTATATGTCCTGTGTGTTTGTCAACTTGGTTGTAGTAGGTTTTTCTCAACCCCACTACCCCTTTTTTGATATACAATGTAACTAAATGATTTCTAGATAAGATAGGAAAGTTTCTGAACGCCATATGTTTTCTGCATTGCAAGTGTAGACCTTCCTCAAACATGTTCATTTCAACCTTTTAGTAGAGACAAGGTTAGAGCAAAGCTAAGGAAATCATTATACTTGGAAACATAATTATCAAGTCTTTAATTCCACCCTAGTCTTCTAGCTAGCATGCTTGGTAGTTTTCAGTTCAACTGCTTTTGTAGTAATGTTTTCAAGAATGAATTAGGTATTACTAAAGAAGATATCTAGGGTCATGGGAATAACAACAGTTCCATGTGGTATCATTACATATTTTTACTAAACAAAACTTTAGGATCACAGAAATAGCAATAGAGTATAATATCATGCATATTGCAAATAAGTCAAGGCATATCACTAAAGTGGTATTGCCTTACATGCACTTATACCTCATAGTAGTACTATTAGATACTTTTGTTGTAATGACATACATTCTAAATGAATTTATTGCTAGGGTTGGTCACATTCCATACATCATTCATTATGAATCCACGTTAAATGATCTTGTTTCTAATTCTGACACCACGATTACACCAATCACAAGCAAGCGACTTGGATCAATAGGGGTTTTCTCAGCGTTATCATGTTAACTACCATTTTCTTTGTCGAATTTATCCAAGACCAAATTCATGGCAATAAGCGTTGTATAAATATGACGTGAGGTCACCCATTGGTTATTCTTCCCCTAGCTCTCTCTTTGTTATCTCGCCCATCTGTTTGTCATCTTTTTCCTCCTCCACAAAGGGAGTAAAGTCTAGAATAGAGTTAACATCTAAGTTATGAAAGATTGTTTTCCTATGTTTAGGAACTCTATATGCATTGATTCCTTGTCTTCTTTTGGATCCTCTTTTGGTTCCTCAAATTCTGGTTTCATCATTAGCTAGTGCTAAGGGTACTTCATCATTTGAGGCTCCCACATGAAGCAAAAATCTTGGAAGAAGTGTGCTACAGTTAGGTAATCCACATTGTAGTCAATTTGCACATCAATGAAACACTAATGCTGTGGGTTTTGATTTCAGGAAAGGAGCCTCACGTCTACTAGGTGGTCTTGTACCCTTCTTGTGAAGAGTTTCTCAGGGTAATGAGTACACAGGCTCTAGTTATGAAGGTAAGTTTGAGGAAGTACTTACAAAATTAGTGTATAACTTTTGACGATCATGTCGTGGATTTAGCATGGCTATCTTTGGCCTACATATGGAAACAAAAGGATAATGAACCAACTACCTCTTAAGCTTAGTGAAACACGTAGATGACACACATGCATAAAGGAGATTCCACATGTAGAGTATGCAACAACAAATAAATAAAAACAAGTAGATGGTGCAACCCTTAATTTTCCCCGTGTTTCTACGCTCTCACTCATAAATACTCAATAATATATGACTCTTGCTTCTTATTTTATGTGGATGGTACTCGTAGGGTTGGTTTATGATTAGGTTTTACCCATAGGAAGTGAATCTAACTCAAATACCAAAACTATAACAACCTTAATTTTTAAATAAATTATTTTATTAAGTAGTTTAGAATCCAAATATGATTCAAGGGTGGTCCCTAGGGCTGTTACCACCACGCCTGCTCAAGAATTCAAATAGGGTTTCTACACATATTGTGTTGATTCACCATTATCAAATCCTAAATTAAAATAAACTAATTAATAATCTTAGGGCAAGCATAATTGGACATCATTAACTTAACTAATAAACTAATTGTATTCCTTCACGCTCAATTATTAAAGCTCGCTTATGAGAAAACCTCACCACTAAAACTTCATGCCCAAAATCCCTGTTGAAGCACAAAACTAAAAATGAAACACTTGAAAAATGAGTTGGTTAAACTCAGTAATGCAATCACGAAAACGTAAAAGCAATTTAGCAATGCTAGTTTAGAACCTATTTGGCGAGATGGGAATAAACGCAAGATGCTAATAAACCTCGGAAAATCTCAATCATCAACATATTTCACGGATCTGCAATTCGAAGAAAACATGATACTTACAATACAGGGTGAAAATAGGACTACCAACCGAACAACCCTTTAACGACTAGTAATGAGATAAGTTCAAAGGGGAGGGGAGAAGCTAGAAACAAAAAAATCCTTTGACGGAAAAACCTTAGCCAAAAGCTCAAGACACATATACTTGGAGCAATTTAGGATTTCCAATTCTTCTAAGAAGAAAGAAAATTGTTTTATAACCTAGTGGTTTTAATGTAAAACCTCTTTTCTGTGCTTACACTCATCCAAACCAAAAGTGAAAATAATATTATGTTCTTAAGCATGATGCTTAACAGTGGTCTTAAATAAATTAGGGAGAAACTGATTTAGGAATTTCTTTTTTTTAGTTCAATACTTTGATGGCATACACAGTAAAAAGATGTATGCATGATAGACAGGAGTCAAGGCCATCTTTTCAACATTGTACATGGTAACTAGCCATGCACCAAAGAGATCGTGTGACTTAAACTAGATGACAAAATAACCCAAAACTGGGTACTAGGGGGTAAACCCTAACAGGATTAGTACAGGAACTCTTAGCCATCAAATCCAACTCATGAGTAAAATATTTTCAATTATGGGGACGAGCCACTGTATTTAATAACCTTTGTTGTTTATGAAACTGAAAAATAGGTTGAATGAATAATTTTCAAGGCATACACTTAATTAAAATTTCTTTATGCCCAAACTTGGCATCTCATGTTAGGAGTTCAACCATGAAACACAATCATATGATTCACACATTGAAACGTTCAAAGGCTTACAATTTTAGAAACATCCTTCGATGATTAACTTAGAAAAGTTATTAAATATTTCAAAAACTGGTAGATAAACTCTCTTCGGCATAGAATTTTCCAAATTAAAATGTTGAAATCCATCTCCTACAAGATATGTAATTATTAAAAATATAAAATGGTACAGAGATCAGAATGATAATTTAACAAACCACAGGTCGAATCAAGAAACCGCGTTCATAACTACGAACACAATTATCAACATTTCCAACATATATGTTACTTCTCACGCATGCTATCATTGACCCAAGCCAAACCTAAACAAGGATAAACTATAATTAAAAAATTACACTAAGTGCTTAAACAATCCCTTCTGGATCCCTTTAAGGTACCCTTGGGTTGCCCTACATTTCACAAGTCATTAAACTGTATGTTTATAAAAGGCCGTGCCCAAATTTTACTTATCTTTTAAATATTCATCTTCAGCTTGTAAGGTTACCAAAACAAGATTTTATATCTGACTTCAAAATTCCATAATAGATCACACACAACTCTGGTTGGATTGGAAGTTGTAAAAATGTAAATCGTAGGATGTTTTTTCAAACCCAATTTTGGTTTATGGTCATATTCGAACTTAAAATAGGGTGAAAACACCAAAATGCTCAGGAAGTCAAATTCAGGCCAATTTTGTGCAGTTTCAGTATAGTGGGTATCTATTTTCATACAGGTCTAAATCAAATGATTCAGAATTTAGGATAACTAGGTATTTGAGCTTATAAATCAACTAAAATCCACATCCGAATTCCCCTCCAATATTTCTAACTACTAGGTTTTAAGCTTGTGCGTTGCATGGGTTATTTTAGAATTTTGATTCAGTTGTGATTTATTTTTCAAATCTCATAAATAATTGGTGATTAGTGTTTATTGATGTTTAATGATTCCAATTGTCTTCTTATCTTCCATATCTTGTAAATAATTCCTAGGTTTTTATCTTTCTATAGGTAGTCATATCTGTAGAGGTAAGGCTGCCTCAAATCTGGATCTCATTAGACCTCGCAAAAGTGAGATCTACAATGAAAGTTGTTGTTGTATTATGTTAGAATTATTTTATTTCCTGCTCTCTTTATAAATACATTTTTAATTGTACTTTTTGTTGTGCCATTATTAAGCCACAGATTATATTTTTTTAGAAAATAAATATTTGACCAGTAACTGTATATGACACGTGTTGAGATTGCATCATTTGCTTCACTTATGCATGTGTGTATATGCACACGGCGCACACACACCCATGTGTGTGTGTGTGTGTGTGTATGCACACCCATGTGTGTGTGTGTGTGAGAGTGTGCGTGTGCGGATACATACATACATACATACATACATACATCATGTACGTTATTAAAACAATTTGACCTAAGTTTCTAGTCAAATTCCAGCATGTAAGCACTTCAGTTGTGATTAATTTGAGAACGTAAATAGAGTTAGTCTAACATAAAATTTTTATTTATAAGAGATGTTGGACTTAGGGTGTGATAAACCCATAACAGGTGCGAGCCCAATAAGCATATCAAGTTGATAGCTTAGCCACCTCAGAAACCCTAGTTCCTCGATTGTCCATCTGATAATAAAAAGGCACCAATCCATGAAGGAAAACAGAAAAGAAATACTGAGGGTTCTCTAAAAAGTGTTTTCTGCACAAAACCCTAGGCCTCTTAGGCTATGAGATCGTGAATGTTCTTCGGATTGTGAGTTCCTTCTTTAACTAGTGATTCAAAGTGTGGGTTCGATCATCTTCGTTGCAGGATTAAGGTAAATTCATTTACGTTTAAATCAATATATTATTTCCTTCATTGATATCAGATCCAATCGGTTGTTTCTGGTTAAATGCACTACCGTAATTCACGCCCAAAACATGTTAATGGTCGCATGCTTATTTTCGTTCTTTGCTCCGTTGCTTCCCAAACTCAAAATTTCATGTTATTATTTCATGTCCAAATCCTTGATGAATTTTCATGATATTTTAGATTCTAGTAGAGCATGTTGAGAACTTAACTTGACATATTGTATGCATGATCTTAATGATTATATTGTGAATAGTTGGGGAATGATATTCTAGGGTTCTTCGCATATAAAGCCCTAAATTCAATTTCTTAATCGCTGATTTCGTTCAATTTTCATTTAAATTGATGTATGGTATAATAGCCTGACCCTAAATTATGTTTATTTAATTAATTAAGTCATGTTATTAATTTCTCACATTTATTTATTGCATTTAAGCATCCCAGAATGGAAAAATTCATTGTGGGCCCCACTTTGTAATTCGGATTTTAATTTTCATAAAATTTCGGATGAGTCGATAGTATGCCTTGATAAATATAGTTTAAGAGATTAAATTATTTTTCATAACATCAAAAAAATTTAATTTTGAGTTGCACAAAAATTTTATCGCAACAACATTTTTCCGAACCCAATTCAGTTGGGTGCAATTTGAGGTCCAAAATGTTGGTATAATTGAATATAATTAATTATTATTATTTGTGCCTAATTATAATTAACAAAAAGCTATTTTTAGAGGTTAAAAATCAGCCAACTAAAGTTAGATAAGGCAAAGAAAATATCAACCAAGCCAAAATCAAATTCTTTTCTTCTTTTTACTCTATTTATCCTCCTCCACAGCCCCCTTGCTGCTGCCAGGTTTTGCCCAGCCCTGTTCTGCCGGTTCTGCTGCTGTCTCAGCGCTGCTGTCGCCGCTGCTGGGTGTCGCTAGCCACCACCTCTCCAACCCAACACCACCAGCCCCCCTAAAACCCCAAACACCACCTCCATCTCTCTCTTTCAAGCTTGCAAGTGAGGTAAACCCTAACCGAGCTTTGTTTAATTCTTCGTTTTATGTTGGATTTGATTAAGGATCATATTATCTTGATATAAACAAGTGTAAGTTTGATGTTTTATTATGTGTGGATGAGTTTGGAAGTATATAATAATTGGGATGAAGCATGATCATGCAAACTTGATGTTGAAAATGATGAACTTTGAATTCATTTGATTTAGCTTTGTGATCTTTATCATTACGAGTGAATATGATGTTGCGTAAGATGATTTCTATGAGTTCAGATGTGAATTTTAATTGAGCATGAGTTAGGGCTTTATGACCATCCATGATTTAATTTAATTTTTGAATCAAGTATGTTATTTGGATTGAATTAGGTGAAATTTGGAGGTTGGATGTGTTATTGACTTAAAAGAATGATGTTATGTGAGTTTTGCCAAAATTAGTGGGTTATGAAAAACCCCATAAGTAACCAAAAAAGGTTGTTTGGTTTATTTATGCAAGCAAATGAGTTTATGGGAGCATTGTGAGTGATTATGTGAAGGGGAAAAAAAACATATTAGGATGGACACAGACCCAAAAGCAGGGTCTCTTTAAAAATAAAATGGTATTTATTGGTGCATCAAAAACTTGTGGTTTTTAGTGGATAGGTAGGTAATGCCTCTTGAATCATTTCATTCCAAGTTTTGTGAAAAACGTTATGGGTGATTTAGGAAGACTTGGGTATGGTTGTTTGATATATTTTGCAGGATTTTGAACCATTTGACCTAGCATTTAACCCTCATTTAGATGTATTTTGACTCACTACGGATGCCACTAAATTGCTATGCCCATGAAAGAGAGGAAGAATAGGGAGAATGATGAGACAGCCAGCACGAAGGTCTATCCGTGGTGGATGCCACGGTCCATGGTGGATGCATAATTGCTAATCTCCTCATTTTCCCTCATCGTGTGGTTAAGGTTGATTGAGTTTTCCTATAAATAGGGTCATTTTCGTAGCAGAAAGACAATCATCCATGATCCCGTTCCTTTCCTTTTCCTCTCTTCATGTAGATTAGGATTTTAGACAGAGTTGAGAGCAAGTAGAAGAAGAAGATTCGCGAGGAAGCAGGATCGGGTTCTGCAATCGAAAGATTCAAGCATGCATTTTGGCTTAGCAAACTCTTTTATCTTCTCTTCTCTTTTCTCTTTAAATTTATCATTTTAGAGTTGTTAGATGTTTAATTTAATCATGTGTGAGGAGATTAATTTTTTTCTAGGGATTTAGTAGTTTGTAAAAGTGTAGTTGGATTATGTTTTAATCTAAAGAATTGTGCTTATCTTCATGATTGGTTTGATTTTGTTATATCACGTGATTATCATATTGTGAGTGGATTTTGGCCGAAGTTTGCTTGCACGTTTGAAACAATCGGTGAAAAACTAAAAGGTAACATTTGATTGTTGGACTGCTTGATAAAACCTAACATAACGTCGTTTCAAAATAGATATTTGCATGTTAGGAGGACTAGAGTGTAATCGAAGATGTTTAACTTGGATTAAGACAAATTAGTTTGAAAGAATGACTTTTGCTTAGTTTAGGCAAATTTGATTGAGTTCGAAGGAATAAACAAAATTTCTGGAGCGATTGCAATTCCTCGAAATTAATCAATTAGAGAAAAGCACATGTTCATCATTTTGATCCAATCAGTTTTCATAACTACATGAATTCCGAGGCGTTTTCTCCTTAATTGATTTAAAATTAGTGAATTAGAAGTTGTTTCCTTATTTTCGTATTTTTATCAATCTAAAGTTTGGATTCGCTTTGATCACATGGACTTGGCCCAACACGCACTGTTCTTGAGTCATTACTCTCTCCACTTCTCCAATTTCATTCACATGCCCATTTAATTTAGTTTTCCAACCTAGTTGAGTTTTTAATCACAATAAAAGTAGTTAAACTCAGTGAATTCTGTATTTTGTTTGCAATATCCATAACTATTTAGGGACTTTTGATTAAGCGCCCAAAATTCTAGTTCACAGCCTCGTGATATTTTATTACCACTTCAGGGTCCACCTTAGAAAATTCGTATCTTTCATCCCCGATCACAAATTAAGACGTAAAACCCTAGTATAAAAAGCTTAGGATGTCCCACAAAACATTTATTCACAATGCAAGACACAATACCACAACATGACTTCTGAAATTGAGTTTGAGCAAAACTATGCACAGCTCTAGTTTATCATGCACTCTTAATTTTGGGCCATTTTTACCTAATTTATTCATAAATTGATGGTTCAAATCAATCCTAGAACATGTTTAGGATGAATTCCAGTGGTTGTTTTGGATCCATTTGGGCAAAAAAATGGCCATTTACAATTGATTGTGTGATAGGTTGAGCGGATCTGTCTTGCCTGCCATTGCTCGAGAATGGGGCTACATGGCACGTGACTACCATTGCTTGAGTTCTTTTTTTTATTGAAACTATTCTTTTTTTTGAAAAGTTTGGGCATGCAGTCGACCACAAGGGTTGATTAATTGACTATAGGAGTCAACTAAGAATAAAACTCTTGAGAAAGTATGTGGGCAGATGAATTTATACAGTTTGATTGGAATTTTTTACGATATTTCTCAAGAATTCTATTTTGCGAGTATATATTTGTGATGCTTGATATCTTTTTTAATATTATGTGATTCCTAGAAAATCTTTTACTTAAGCATATTTCATTTCTATTGAATTTCATGAGAAATATAAGAACGTTGATTTGATATCATTGAGATTAATTTAAGTGAAAATATTATGTGAAATCTCTATAATGTTTAGCGCATGTGTTTTCAATTGAATTTCATGGTATATGTAACAAGTATGTATGTGTGTGTGTGTGTGTATATATATATAATCATAAATATATATATATATATATATATATATATATTAATCTCGTATATATTATATATATATATATATGTATATATATACCGTACAATGCATATATTGTGTATATATTATATCTATCATATATATATTATATATATATTTATATATATATATAGTATATATATATATATATATATAGATATATATATATATCTGTAGATTAATTGTTAAATATATATAAATATATATATATATATATATATATATATATATATATATCTATATATATTATAGTATATATACATATAGCATACATATATATAAGATATATATATATATATATATATATATATATATATACTATATATATATATATGTATATATATAATATATATATAGTATGTATATATGTATATATAGTAGAACTGTCTATATATATAATGTATATACTATGTCTATATATATTTTATATATATGTCTATATCTATATGTATGATATATCTCTATATATATATATATATATATATATATATATATATATATATATATATATATATAATATATATATATATATATATATATATAATTGTGTGTGTGTGGTGTGTGTGTGTTGTGTGTGGTGTGTGTGTGTGTGGTAGTGTACATATATTATGTGGTGTGTGTGTGTGTGTGTGTATCGTATATCTATATATATATATATATCTATATATATATATATAATATATATATATTATATTATATATATATATAGTATATATTATATATTATATATATATATATATGTATATATATATATATATGTATATATATATTATATAGTATATATATATATATATATATATATATATATATATAATATAAATTATATATATATATATATATATATATATATATATATATATATATATATATATATATACACACTATATATATGATCTATATATAGATATATATATATATAATATATATATATATATATATATATATCGAGATATATATATATATGTATGTGTATATATCTTATATAATATATTATATATATATATATATATATAATATGTATATGTATATATATATATATATATAGATATATATATAGAGATATATATATATATATATATATATATATATCTATACATATATAATTATATATAATACACATACATATATTTATATAATATATATATATATTATATATAATATATATTATAATGTATGTTATATAATATTATATATATATATGTAATATATATATATATATATGTTATATATACTATATGTTATATAGTGTCTATATATATATGTAATATATATGTCTATATATATATATATATATATATATATATATATATAATATTCATATATATATATATATCTATATATATATAATAATATATATATATATATATATATATATATATTAACTCTATATATATATATCTATTTATATATGTGTGTGCTGTGTGTGTGGTGTGGTGTGTGGTGTGTGTGTGTGTGTGTACATATATGTGTGGTGTGGTGTGTGTGTGTGTATCTATAATCTATATATACTTATACTATATATATATATATATATCTATATATAGATATTATAATATATATATATATATATATATTATTGTTATATGTCTATATATATATGTATGTGTTATATATATATATATAATATTCTTCTATATATTCTCTCTATCTCTTATTATATATATATATATCTTATCTCTATATATATATATTACCTATATATATATCCACATAACATATATATATCTATCTTAATCACTCATACCCATATATATATCTTATCTACTCTATCTCTATCTATAGATATCTCTATCTATATCTCTATATCATCTCTATATGTATGTGTATAATATCATATATCTATATATATCTCTACTATATTGTATGTGTATATTATATATATAATCTCTCTATATTCTATATATATTATACACATACCTCTCAATCTCTATATATATATTATATATATATATCATATACTATCTATATATATATCTATCCTATATCTATATATACATATTATATATATATATATGATTGAAATTCATGACTATTATGTTTCATTTGTTGTAACCTCCAAATTGCATATAAAATTTATATATGTGCCCTCCCTAAATATTTTAGGTGCAGCAACATTGAAATTTCTCGAAAAAGATATATATATTTTTTGAGAATTTTGTTAAATATGAAAATTTTACCTAAAATGATTAAAGTCATTTTCATTTATTTGTCGGTATATATTAAACTTTCTTAAAATATTCTTGAGGTTGGCATATCCTCTTTGATTTGGAATTTGACATCTCTTTTAGAATATTTCAATGTGTGTTAAGTGTTCTGGTAACTTGAAATGAAACGACAAAGTTAATTGCAGTAAATTATTCTTTCCTACGATGATGATTGGGAACTATGTATGACTTTTTGACTCAAGGGTTTATGTTTGTGTATATTAACTTTGTCAATTATTTCCAAGTTGCATGGATGTGTGTATGCCAAAATATTAGAAGTACGCGTGTTTTTGAAATAATTGTAGAACTTTAATATTTTACAAAGCAACATGTCAGCTGCTGCAATTGCTAGAGTTAGGTCTCTCACTGTTAGGTTTGAAAATTATAAGAAGAACATGTGTATCTCCATGAAGGCCATGAAGGGGCATTTGAGGCATATGTCAAATATGATTAGTGAATTGGCTGAAATGAGCTACGAATTGACCTATGAGCAACAAGTTCATGTCATGCTCCATTTCTTGCCTAATGACTAGGGTCATATTAAGATGCTCTTATCTCAGACTAAGTATATACTTACTTTCGATGACATCAAGTGGTGACTTGAGTTAGAGGAAGAGTGGTAAGAGACCACTGAAATTATAGGTATAGAAGCGCATATCACAACCTCTAATTCAAGGAATGTTTCTAAAAGGAAGGACTAAGTGAAATGGATTGACAATGCTAAGTCAAATGATTAACATGAGCAAGTCCAATAAGGCAAAGAAAAATGTGCAAGAAAGAAGGATTTAATGCAAGCTAGGTGCCTCAACTGTAATCAAATGAGTCACCATGCTCGTGATTGCACTGAGCTCAAGAAGGTACTTAGCAATATCTCCTAGTGACTTTTTTTATTGCTAGTTGTATTCTTCCTTCTGAAACAAATACTATGTGGATTGTAGGTTCAGGAATCCATACCAAAGAGCTAAAGATCATAAAGCTTTACTGGGTGTCCAATGGATTTTAGATGGTTCGATGAGGACACATGTGGAGGCAACAACAAGGTGGTAGTTGGAGGAATTGAAACATGTAAGCTAGTCTTACATAGTGGCCGATACGCTATTCAGTGTGAAATCCTACTTGCACGTAACATTTGTTGGAATAATATTACTACGTTGGTTTTGTTTGACTATGTTCATAGCATTAAGGCCTAATTAGTTCTTTTAAGAGCACCCTTAGTTTTGGGTCTGCTTTATTAGAAAAGATTTGCTTAGAATGGATATGATATTTGTCTCATTAGGACAAGTGTTCGCTTTTCCGTGTTCACATAATTATGATGATGTGAAATGTTTATTTGTCATGCTAGACTAAATCATATGGGTCAAAACCACTTATATGCAAAAGCTAGCAAAATAAGATTTATTAGCAAACAGAAGTAGCCTAGTCCACTTCTGAACATAGTATGGCAAGAAAAGCTACAAGAAAATCATTTAATTTAGAAAGGTTACTAAGAGCTTGATTTCCATTGTAGTTAATTCATTTGAACATTTATGGTCCAATGAATGTGATAATAAGGCATAGAGCTTCTGTATTTCATTAAATTTCACTTGATTTAGCCTTATTTATTTGACCTCGGATGAGTCTGACGCAATAAGTCACTTTAGAAAACATGTGAGTTTGGTTCAAAACCGAATAAACCCAAAAGGTTAATGCCTCAAAGACAAAATCATTACGAAATATTTATTGGCACTGTTTTATGGACATTGTAATGAAAAAAGAACACTTTATTAGCTAATTATCCTAAAGCCTACAACAAAATGTTGTTGTGGAGAAAGGAAATAGAATGCCCGTTGCTATGTTAGCATCAACAATTGCACAAAATTTGGGAATCTCCTGTTCAGGAGATCTTTCTTTTTTTTTTTTTTTTTTTTTTGTGCAATCTATGATCTTGACCTTGTGCTTGTAAAGTAATTTTATACCATTCTATATGAGTTATGGATTGAAGCCCAGTCAGAGAGTCTTAGGACCTCAGGGCTATACTATAACCTTGAAAATTTTTTAACTCTTTGGGCTGTAAAACAGTCAGAGTGCAACTAAAACTTAACAAATATATATGACATTCTAAAGAATGGATTTCCAAAGAAGGGCGAGACAGGTTAAGACTTATCTTTATTAATTATCCAATCTGAATCATATCCCTTCATTTAAGCGAGAGGGTTTTAATTGATGATGAATAAGCTCATTATCAAGGTCCACCTTCGTCATTAGGAGCGAATGAAAGTGATTCTATTTTTATTCCAACTGGGAGCAAATTCTATTCTTGTTCTAAGTGAGAGTAAGATAATTGGTCTTTATTTGAGTGGGATTAAAATTGATTCAAAGAGGAAATGATTTAAGATTATATGAATCTTTGATAAGATTTGATCATCGGAAAGCATTCCTCAATGCCATTTGGGCAATGAGGTAAGGGTACATGAAACTTTTATGACACTCCTACAAAATGAAATTGAGCAGAGATGCCCTTTCTAACCCTTTTAAGAATAAGTGGATTAAGGCAATGGAAATAAAATGGAGTAAATGAAGGTGAACAGCTGGTTAACCTTCTAGAACATAAAGTTATTTAAGAACTGAATTGCTCTTAAATTGTAAGGCTAATGGCACAGATGGTATTAGGTTCAACTTGTTGCAAAAAAGGGTACACATAATAGGATAAGATTAACTATAAAGAGTTTTTTCCTTGTGTTATGTGCTTTATCCTAGCCCTTCACCTTTCTTTAGCTATTATCGCTAATTTGGACCTAAAGTCACATCATATGAATGTGCAAGTACTAATCTCAAAGGGGATCTAACTGAAGTTCCACTGAAAAGGGTCACAAACATGTGGTTTGTGGACATGTGAGGTCAATTATGACCTTAAAGTCTCTTCAACGGATTAGTGTACTTGTTTTACACAGTGTGGTTATCTGTACTGGCTACACTGTGATTGATACTAAAAGGTCCAAAAGTAATTTTATAGTCAAGTCATTATACTTAGATGACTTACTAATAGCAAGAAATGGTGTAGAGTTACTAAGTAAGGCAAAGGCCTGGCCATCATCTAACTTTAAGATGATGCGTAAAGTAGCTTATACTCTTGAAATAAAGTTTTTGAGAGAATATTCAAAGAAGTTGTTCTTTTTCCTAAAAAGAATGACATCAAAATGTTTTTAGATATTCTAATACGCACAATATGACCTATTAGTACTCAGATCAACAAGGGAGAGACCATACAGTAAAAATGTGTCCACACTCTATTAGAAAAGGACTAATGAGTAGAGCTTACTTGGTTATGTATAGTTATAAGTCTAATGCAGGACATGGTTCATATTAGACTTGGTATCTTCAAAATAAATATCAACCGGACGTAAAACTAGCATAGTGAAAAAGAGTTAAGTCATGAATTACCTAAACAGAACCTCTGATTATGCGCTATTCGTGCATAGGCAGTAACTTGCATTAAAAGGGGTGCAATGGTCATGACTGTGGCAGGGTTAGATGAGAAATGAACCTCCAAATATTTTAACTTGGAAATGGTGCTAAACTGGCATGAACCACTCATATGTTAAACTTGTTAAAAGAAGTGTTTATGGCTCTATTCTTAAAAGCATAAGAGTCTATTTTGTTAAAAAGGTACTTAGACTATTTCATTAGTGGACTAAATAGTTATGTCAAGTAATGGTATATTGGGACAAGTTGTAATCACATGCACCAAGAACCTTGAGTATTGTCATAAGACTAAACGGATTAGACATAGTCTTCAATTTTGTAAATGACCTGGTAGCACAAAAAGATAGTGAATGTAAAATACTTTCCTCTAAAGGAAATGGCTATAGAGCCATTCAGCTAGCGTTGGTAAGGGGATGTACTTGTTGAGCACATAAATGCTTAACAGTCTACATAGAGTATAACTTTTCCCTAGTATGTTGTTCACTAATTGTTTTTCTAACGTTCACAAGTGATTGTCTAATATTGTAAACTTCAAATAAGCTGTTTTGCATACACCTATTATCAGAATGCTTGAATATGCATTCTTATTCATGGATGCTTGTTGTGCATTCTTGAATGTGAAATGTATGTCAAGTCAATTAGAGGTTAGTCCTCTCACACGAGTAACCACCTCCATTGATTTGAGTATCGATGGGAGATGAGACAAGATTTTAAGTAGAACTATTAGAAGGATAATTATGAGAACCCATTAACTTAAAGTCATGAATGTCGCCTTGATAATGTCAGAAGGTCATTACAACATATGGGTAAATATGAATTTCACATAGTCTGCCTCAAAGAGGCCAGATGTGAGTTCAAGTAATGAGTAGACTTGGAAACTTAGTTTGGACAACATGGTGTCCAAATATCATATATACAGTATTTTGGTTAAAGAACCAAAATACATATGTTCCACGGGAAAAAAGAGAATGTTGTAGCACATGTTTCATACTATGTGCGCAAGAGATGACCAATCATGTTAATATAAGTTAGATCTCTACTTATTATTTGTGCGAGACCCCATAAGGTTGTCGCCTTATATTTGTACCCTTAGGACTCCAATCAACTGCTTCATATTGGATTCAGTGATCGTTACCTTAGTGTGTTGCTAAAAGATCATGAATGATTAGGTATGATGACGTGCCTAGAAAAACGAGTTAGATTTAGTCAAGAGTCTCATGAGAAGAGGAAGATCATACACGGAATGTCACTGGTTTCCATTCATCGGTGCACCAGTTACGACATATGGATCATAATTATAGATATGAAATATGATTGTTTAAAGATATAAGTGAGACATGTTAATGAGATTGAAATGATCTAAGGTATTTATACACTTTTAACTTTGACATATTGATCTCAAGTGCAGACACGTCTGACTTTGAATTCTCAACTCAAGAAATTAGGAATTACATTGCTTTGTAAAGGTCAAAATTTGAGGAATCTCTTCCTCGCATTTAATTTAGAAAAATAGGAATTTCACGCTCTCAATTAATTCACATAAATTTGTTATTTTTTTTAATTCGAGGGGTTTTAGAAGTACTACAATAAACTAAACTTAGGTTAACAAATTATATTTAACACACTAACTAAATGTTACAAAAATTTTAAAGGGTAAAATTCAACGAAAAAATTAAAACTAAGTAGAGAAATATATAATAGTAAAAACAAGTGAGAAATATAGAAAAGTCTTGGGAAAGAATTTGGAAATCATACTAGTGCAACACCAATCAAATGAACCAATTCTTCCACTAGCGCATTGGCTATAGGCTTTTGTTATACTTCACAATTAAAAAAAATATACAGTACCTTTGGAGTAGAATTAAATATCAGAACGCACATTTTTACCCGCGTGTTTTGTGTAGTGAGTATGATGCTTCTATAGTTGCACTTTTATAGAAAACTTTGTAGAACAAGACCGTAGTAATAATAAAAGTAGTTACATCTAGCTAGTAAACACGCTGCAGTTCACTAAGAACAAGTGAGATGATTACAATGAGAAATTTTCCTAAATTTTAACTTACAACCTAGTCTAAAATTGTGATTCATATAACATTGAAATTCTGGATTCCACCATTAAATAGGGTTCGTTTCTCAGCTTCAAAAGGATCGGATATCATTTTCCCACCTTAATTCTTTTTGTTCGTTCCCTCATAGTGCATGCAATTGCTTCACAACATCCAATAGACAAAACCTTAATTCATGATAGCTTACGTATTAGCTTGTTGAAGCTCCCTACCATCCAACAGACAAAATCTAAATGATCTCCAATCCATGGTTTAGAAGATTATATTAAAGACAAAACTCCTTGTCTCCACTACCCATAAACATGCTTTGAATGCTTTTGAGATCGCACTTAATCTGAGTGATAACTTGTCAATCATCATTGTTAACTTCTCTCATGCCAACCAACTTTCTCACACGCTAGATTTTAGTGGCCTCTTTAGTTCTCTTCGTTGAAGATTGAGATCTAGAAGCCCTTTCTCCTCTCTTGTCTGTTCCTTTTGATACATTATTACTAAACAGTTGGTTCACGGACCCATTTCCAATGAGATGAAGACTTTCTGTTTTCATAGTAATATAACTGTTGCCACTGAGCTACTTAGGCCTTTTCCAAGCTGGGTCGTGCTTCAAAGATGGTTTGATAATTAGGTTGTTTCGGGATGTTTTTCCATTGTCATTACAGCTGAGATGATAGTTTCTAAGTGCCACAGGATGATTTTTACAGAACTCTGAATTGCATGCAATGTTAGCAAACTTTCCTAACCTTATTAAGTTTACTAGTAAGCCTTCCCAAGAATGCTTGACTTAGACTCAAGGAGACTAAGTAAGATGAGAGAATAAGAGAACACACCTAGGAGGGAGTTTCGGAGAATGCCTTTTGTTACCTCATGACTTACTAGCAAACTAAGGAAGGGTTTCGAACAAGTTTGCAAGTGTCGCACTAGTGTGAGTTTGAGTGACCGATGACAGTTAACATCAGAGCCTACTTGTTTCGAAGATCTCCATGTCAAGCATTCCCAAGTGCAATGCAGCGCATTCTCTTAAACTTTCTTGTGTCCTCTTTCTTAAGTTCCCTTTGAGTATGCTTACTTAGGTTCTTAAAGCCCCAGTTGAGCAACCTTCAAGGGTTATTAGCAAACTAAGGGTTTCGAATGAGTTTGGTAGTACTGCACAAGTGTAAGTTTAAGTGAGTTATCAACCCATGACAATTAGGTAGGACTTCATCTTCTATACACTCTTGTTAGTGCGGTTCTGGTCAGACTACCTTAGGCTGCTCTACAAGCTACTAAAGGATCCATGGTCTCTGAAGATCAAGCTAATCACCATGTTATGGAGGAGGCTGCTGAACTCTTAAGATTTTTTACTGGTCTTTATTCCTTTTTTTGGGCTTTTGGATTGTTGGACTTAGGGCATAATACACTCACATAAGGGGTGCAAGGCCTATAAGTCGACGACTTAAGTTCCTCAGAAACCCTAGCTCTTCGATTATCCTTCTAATATAAAAGGGAGGTCAGTCTACGAGGAAAAACATCAGAGAAACATTGAGGGTTCTTTAGAACGAGTTTTCTACACAAAACCTTAAGGCTATTAAGCTATGGGATAGTGAAAATTCTCCATATTATGAGTTCCTTCCACGACTAGTGATTCAAGCTAAGGTTCGATCGTCTTCCACTCTAGGATTAAAGTAATTTTTTTTATGCTTAATTGTTTATATTAATCCTTTCATTGATATCAGAGCCGATCGGCTTGTTTTCTGGTTGGATAATTTATATGATTTCATGAAAATCGTGCCAAAGAAATTAGGTTATACTTTTATTCATCATGAATAAACTCAAAACTTCATGCCCTTCATGTAAAATCCTTGATGATTTTTCGCAAAAATTCTACATTCTGATGGAGCTTGAAGATAACTTTAATTTGACATATTAAACGCATGATTTGGCTGAGTAATTTGCGAGTAATTTCGAATTGAAATTCTAGGGTTCTTTGTGCGTGAAACCCTGAAATCAATTCTTGAATTGTTAGTTTCGTTCAATTTTCTTACAAATTGATGCATGGATTGCATTGCCCATTACATTTTGACTAAAACCCCTGAACCTATTGATTGATTTGTTCAAACATTTGCCCTAATTTTGCAAAAATGTCACGAATGGAGAGTAGGGCTTGGTTCGAGCATATGCAATTTGATTTTCATCAATTTTGGCCATTAATTCAATCAATTGATTTGTTACTAATGTTTACAATATCATTCTGAGCAAAAGCCCTCAAATAATTTGGCAATACCAATCGGAATTTCGCTAGAATTGGGCAAATGTCACCGGCATCGTTAGGGTTAGGGTTCGTGTTCTGTAATCCAATTATGATCGTTTTTTTGGTCATTATTGAATCCAATTGATTTGTCCTTGTTGCTTCCCATGGTATTATGAGAAAAACCCCTATAAATTCACCCACAATCTGCCGAAATTTAGCCGGAATTTGGTGTTGCTAGGTCTAAAGTGTTTAGGGCTAGGGGTCATGTTTTTAAATCCGATTTTGATCCATTTTTTTGGCCATTGTTGCCTGCAATTGACTTGTGTTTTGGCCTATCATAAAGTTTTGAGCAAATACCCTATGAAATTAGTCACCAATGCACCGAAAATTGGCCAGATTTTTGCAAATTTATCACCGGAGGTGCGCAGCATAATATTGGCCACTGAAGCCCGATTTTTGGATTGTTTTTCCCCAAATTTTCAGAAATACTTGCTCCGATTCTATCCTCAAATACGTTAAGGATCCATGTTAGTGGGAATTTTGGATCAATTTGAGTGAAAAATATGGTTTTGGATGTTGTGTTGGCCGACGGGTTGCGTGACCTGTTTCTCTGTGCAACGGGTTGTGGCATGCCCTCTTGGGGCTGCTGGCTGATCCCACGTGCAAGGCACGTGACCTAGGGGCTGTGCAAGTGAGGTGTGATATTTTTTTATTGTTAAAAAAATTTACTAATGACAAAACAAAAAGTCAAAGGAGTTTGACTGTTTACTTGGGTTGACCAAAAGGGTTGACTTGTTGGCCAAAGGGTTAACTGAATTGACCATAAGGGTTAATTCATGTTTTATTTTTAGGCATATGAATTTATATTATTTGATTGAAATTTATTATAAGATTTCTCGAATATTCTCTTTTTGTGGATATATGTTTGTGATACCTATTATCATTGTTTTGAGAATGAAATATTATGTGATCTGTAGAGAATTTTTTATTATTTTGAGCATATTTCATTCTATTGAATTTTATGAAAGAGATGACCATATTTGTTTAATATCATTAAGATGATTTTGGGTGAAAATATTGTGTGAAATCTCTATGATATTTTTTGGCTCATTTGCTATAAAATAAGTATATTCACAAAAAGTATGTTACACGTTATCTGAATATGTTTCATATGTTGCATGTAAAAGGTTATATATGTACCCTCCCTGAATAAGTTAGGTGAAAGGTCATTGAAATTTCTCAAAAAATATGATTTTTTGAGAATTTTGTTAAATATGCAAATTATGCCTAATATGATTAAATTCATTTTCATATATTTATGGATATATGTTGAACTTTCTTGAAATATTCTTGAGGTTGGTATATACTCTTTTATTAGAAATTTGAGAATTTCTTTTGGAATATTTCAATTTGTGATGAGTGTTCTGATAACTTGGAATGAAACAGCAAAGTTAATTACACTAAAGCATTCATTCCTATGACAATTATTGACAATTATATGTGAACTTTTAACTCTAGGGTCTACGTTTGTGTATACTAACTCTATCAGTTATTCCCAAGTTATATGGATAAGTGTATGCTAAAATAATAGACGTGTGTGTGCTTTTGTACTAATTGCAAAACTTTTGTGTTTTAAAAGCATCATGTCAACTGCTGCAACTGCTAGACTTAGGTCTCTCGTTATTAAGTTTGAAAATTATGAAAAGAGTCCATATGTCTCCATGAAGGAGCACTTGAGGCACATGTCAAACATGATTAATGAATTGGCTTAAATGGGCAATGAATTGACCGATGAGCAACAAGTTCATACCATGATGCATTCTCCACCTAATGACTAGGGCCATATTAAGATGGTCCTATCTTGAGCTAAGTATATCCTTACTTCTGAGAACATTAGGCAACGACTTGAGTAAGAAGAGAAGCGGCGAGATGCCGTTGAAATGACAACTATAGAAGTGCACCTGTCAACCTCTAATTCTAGAAATGGTTCTAAAAGGAAGGACCAAAGGAACTGGATTGACAAGACTCAGTCAAATGAGGAGACTGAGCATGACCTATAAGGTAAAGAAAAATGTCAAGAGAGAAGGATTTAATGGAAGCTAAGTGCCTCAACTGTAACTAAATGGGTCACCACGCTCATGATTGCACTGCGCCTAAGAAGGTACTTAGCAATATCTCCGAGTGACTTTTGTGTTGCTAGTTGTATTCTTCTTTCTAAAGTTAATCCTATGTGGATTGTAGGTTTACAAATCCAAACCAAAGAGGTAGGAACCAAGAAGCTTATTGGGCTTCCAATGGGTTCGTTGCACGGTTCAATGACGACACATGGGGAGACAGCAACAATACGGTTGTTTGAGGAATTGGAACATGCAAGTTAATCCTGCATAGCAGCCGATACCCTATCCTACGTGAAAACCTACTTTCGCCTAAGATTCGTTGGAATAATGTTGCTATGTTGGTTTCATTTGAATATGTTCATGGCATTGAGGCCTAGTTAGAACAACTTTAGTTTTGGTTCTGCTTCATTAGAAATGGTTTACTTATAATGGATTAGATATTTGTTCCATTACTCCAAGTGTTTATTTTTCCATATTCACATAATTAAGATGATGTGAAATGTTTATTTGTCATGCTAGACTAGAGAATAAGGGTCAAAAGAACATATATGCAAAAACTAGCAAAATAAGATTTGTTAGCAAACATAAGTCGAACAGCCCACTTGTGAACATCGTCTAGTAGGAAAAACAACAAGAAAGCCATTTGATTTAGAAAGGTTACTAAGAGCCTAATTTCCATTATATTTAATTCATTTGAATTTTCATGGTCTAATGAATGTGATAATAAGGCATAGAGCTTCCATGTTTCATCACATTTCACTTGATTTTGGTCCTGTTTATTTGAGCTCAGATGAGTCTGAAATGATAAGTTGCTTTAGAAAACATATGAGTTTAATTGAAAATCAAATAAAACCAAGAGGTTAAGGCCTCAAAAACCAGATCATTATGAAATATATGTTGATATTATTTTAGTGAATATTATGGTGGAAACGAAATAGTTTATTAGGTAACTATTTTGAAGCATCTACAACAAAATGTTGTTGTGGAGAAAGAAAATAAAATGCTCTTTGATATGATAGGATCAACAATTGCACAAAATTTGTGAATCTCATATTGAAGAGATCTTCTTTTGTTGTAATATGTGATCTTGACCTTGAACTTGTAAAGTAAGTTGCTACTACTCCATACAAGTCATAGATTAGAGCCTAATATAAGAATCTTTGGACCTCAGAGGTATACGACCCATTTACACAACCCGTCCTATGGAAATGCCAAAGGGGGAAGGAAGAGCATCTTTATGCGATACTCTAATCTTGAAAGTTTTTCATTCACTGGGTTGTAAGACAGTGGGAGTGCAAATAAAACTTAAGCAACATATATCACATTCTACGGAATGGATTTCCAAAGAAGGGTGAGATAGGTGAGGGCTTATCTCATCGAAAACAAATTGGATCACTTCATTCAAGTGGGACGATTTTAATTAATAATGAATAAGTTTATCATCAAGATCCACCCTCATCGTCAAGAGTGAATGAAAGTGATCATGTTCTTGTTCTAAGAAGGAGCAAGATAATTGGTCTTGGTTTGAGTGGGAGTAAAATTGATCCTAAAGGGAACGATCCAAGATTATATGAATCTCTCCTAAGACATGATTGTTAAAAAGTAGTCCTCCATGCCATTTGGGCAATGAGATACATGAAACTTTCATGACATTCTTAAATAATGGAAATAAGCAAAATGCTCTTTCCAAACCCTCTAAGGACAAGTGGACTAATGCAATGGAAATAAAATGGAGTAAATAAAGGTGAATAGCTGGTTGACATTTTAGGACACAAAGTTATATCGATTCTTAAATTGGAAGACTAATGACATAGTTGGCATTAGGGTCAACTTGCTCCAAAGGGTACATAAAATAGGATATGATAAACTACAAAGAGTTTTTCCCTCTTATTTTGTACATTATCCTAATTTTACCTTTCTCTAACTATTATCGCTAGTTTGGACCTAATTTCACATCATATGGGTGTATAAATACCAATATCAAAGAGGTCTAAGTGAAGTTCCACTGAAAAAGATCACAAACATGAGGATTGTAGACATGTGAGGTCAATTGTGACCTTAAAGACTCTTCAATGGATTGGTATACTTGTGGTTATCTCTAGTGGCTGCACTATGATTGAACCAAAAGGTCCAAAAGAAATTTTGTAGTCAGGTCATTATATGTGGATGACTTACTAATAGCTAGAAATGGTGTAGTGTTACTAAGCAAGGCAAAACACCTTGTCGTCATTTAACTTTGATATGATTAATATGGGTAAAGCAGCGTATGCTCTTGAAATAAAGTTTCTGAGGCAATATTCAAAGAGATTATTCTTTTTCTGAAAATAGAATGACATCAAAAGATCTTTGAATAATCTAATATGCACACATGTTAGTACTCACATCAACAAGGGTGAGACCTTAAAGTAAAATGTGTCATACTCTACTAGAAAAGGACTAATAAGCAAAACTTACTTTGTTAGGCACTGTTAGAAGTCTAATGCATGATATGCCCAGAGATGGTATCCTTAAATAGATATTAACTAGACCTGAGACTAACATAGAGGCAGAGAGTTAAGTCATAAGGTACCTAAGCGGAACCTCTGATTATGCATTTTTGGTACATAGGCAATAATTTGCATATGTAATGGTCTTGACTGTGGCGCATTTAGGTGAGAAATAAACCTCCAATTATGTCTTCTAACTTAGCAATAGTGCTAAAGGGGGTAAGAAACAGTCATATGTTGCATTGTTTTATGAAGAGTTTATGGCTCTATCCTTAAAAGTGCAAGAATCTATATGATTGAAAAGGTATATGGATTATTTGGTTGGTGGACCAAACAGTATTGTCTAGTAATGGTTTACTGGGATAACTTGTGAACACATGTACTAAGAACCTTAAATATCGTAGTAAGACCAAACAGATTGGACATAAGGTTCAATTTTGTTAATGACATGGTGACACACAAAGATAGTGAACGTACAGTATTTACCTATGAAGGAAATAATTTTGGAGCCATTGAGCTACCCTTGGTAAGGGGGTGTGGTTGTTAAACACGTAAGAGCTTAACAGTCTTCGTAGATGACAACCATGCATTGTCATATTGCTTACCAATTATTTTTCCCAACATTTAGAAAGTGATTGTCTAATATTATGAAATTCAAATAAGTTGTTTTGCATGCACTTATTGTTAGAATGCTCAAATATGCATTCTTATTCATGGATGCTTGTTGTGCATTCTTGAGTGTGAAAAGTATGTTGGGTAGACTTGAGGTTAGCCCTCTCACTTGGGTAACCGCCTGCATTGATTTGAGTATCAATAGGAGATGAGACAGGATTTTAAGTAGAATTATCAGAAGGATAATTGTGAAAACTTGTCAACTTAAAATCATGAATGTCGCCTTGATAATGACAAAAGGTCATTATAACATATGGGTAAAAATGAATTTTACCTAGCCTGCCTTAAAGAGGCCAGATGTGAGTTTAAGTTAATGAGTAGATTTGGGAACCTAGTTTGGACAATATGGTGCCTAAATATCATTTGTATCGCATTTTGGTTAAAGGACCAAAAGAGATATGCTCCATGGGAAATGAGAGAATGCTGTAGCACATGTTTCATACCATGTGTGCCATAGATGACCAATCAGGTTACTATAAGTTAGATCTCTACTTATATTTGTGTGAGACCCCATTAGGTTATGGCCTTATATATTTATACGCTCAAGACTCCAATCAGTGACTTAAGACTCGATTCCATGTTCATTATCTTAGTGTGCTGCCAAAGAATCATGAGTGATTCGATCTGGCAGGACATGTCTAAAAAAACGAGTTGGATTTGGTCGAGAGTCTCGTGAGAAGAGGAAGATCGTTGACAGAATCTCGTTAATTTCTATTCACCGGTGCACCAGTTATGACATATGGGTCATAATTGTGAATATGAAATATGATGATTTGATGGGATCAAAATGAAACATCTTAACGAAGATTGAAATGATCTAGGGTACTTGATACTTCTAACTACTCACGTGTGGTTCTCGATGAGAAGCTATATATTCCTAACAGATTTATAGCATAGATCTCTCAAAAGTATGCTGGTCGCACGACCTATTTGCCCAGTATGAAGATTGTGTAGAAATGAAAGAAAAATAAATTTTTCTCAAGGTGGAAATAAGTACTTCCTTATATGTGAGTGGGAGATGTTGGACTTAGGGTATAATACACCCATAAGGGGTGCAAGCCCAATGGTCGACGACTTAAGTTCCTCATAAACCCTAGGTCCTCGACTGTCCTTCTAATATAAAAGGGAGGTCAGTCTATGAGAAAAAATATCAAAGAAACATTGAGGGCTCTTTAGAGCGAGTTTTTTGCATAAAACTTTAGGGTTCTTAGGCTGTGGGATAGTGAAGGTTATCCGTATTGTGAGTTTCTTCCACGACCAGTGATTCAAGCTTAAGTTCGATTGTCTTCCACTGCAAGATTAAGGTAAATCTGTTTCCGCTTAATTCTTTATATTAATCCCTTCATGGATTGTTGACGGGAAGCATATATACAATCTGTAGTAATCCAAGTTTTTGACATCAAATAAAGTGTTTAAAATCTACTTTCTTTTGTATAAAAATATACGTTTTTATTCTATAATCTTTCATATTTCGCATCACCAAATACAATGATATTCTGCTTGATGAAGGTAAAGACTTTTAGATAGAACATATTAAAGATCTGAAATTTAAATGAATGCCTGCACGAAATTTTTGTTGTATAAGAATGTAACCACTACAAATAACCAAAGGAAATTGTAATTAGTTGTCCGATTTGTCTCTTTTGAATGAAATTTTGCAGCACAAACTTTTGAAGAATTTTTGATACTCAGAGCATTTATTTATTAGGACCAAAATTCGAAAGGATTGCCAAATGCCAACAAGAAGATTTCAGCGCCAAAAAAAAAAACAAAATCTGCTATGTATTTGCATATAACGTTAGAAGATAGTAAAAATTACCATGCATTTCAAATGACTGTCATGTAGTTCTGAACCACCATTAAAAAAACAAAATGATAAATATCTTATTTTGATCTAAAAATTATATTACAATAATTTTAAATTGAAAAAAATAGTATGATCGAATAGTGAAAGCAGACTACAACTTATAAATTATGTATTTTTTTATCTATAATTTTTCACTTTTCTAAAATACACATATCATATGTTCTTCAGGATGTGGTTAATCCGATTAATGTGTAATTTAATTCTTCATCGACTATGCCGATGAATACTTAAGCCTAGCAATTTGCAATGAAGTATAATCATTGAAAATTTGGTGATTTTCAACTATAAAACATGTTAATTGATGATGAGACAAGATATTTAATGATGTCTTGCGGCAATATATATATATATATCATTACTAGAAAGATAATAACTAAAAAAATAATTAAAGAGGTTGGCAATATAGCGGACCTTGATGGTGTGCTAATCATGCATGCACATCCTAAATGCTTGCCCGCTGCAAATTTGGACCATTGATCACGACAATTCATACATTTGTAAACAAGAGAGAGAGAGAAAGAGGCAGAGAGAGAGAAAGGCGTGAGGAGAAAAAAAGGAGGAGTGAAGAAGGCAAACATAAAGTTGCCTAAAATGGAAATCCAATGAACCCAAGTGAGACACTATAGTCATTTTGGTAATTTAGCAAATTGGAGACCGTACTAAATTCGATCAAGCACATTTTTGAGTAATTTTTTAATATGTTATCTTAAATTATATTTTGAGATTATAAATTTTTAGGTGTCTATTTCCTTATAAAAGTGAATTCATTTTAAATCAAAGGCTCAGTTAATGTGGGTGCAATGAGATCATTGATACCCTCCCTTCATAAAATACAGTAATAATTTTTAAAAATTAGAAGTTTACTATAAATAAAAAATACGGTATTTAGCAACGTCAAAATGTGCTTAGCTAAGTGACTTGAGTGTGCATGTGTTACGCCTAGTTTCCATGACGCCACATGTTTCAGCCCTCATTTACACATTTTCATTGTTTTCTTTTTTTTTTTTTGAACTTTCTTCATTTTTACAACTCACAAACCATCAGCATCTTACAATACATTTTTATTATAACTATTGTTTCAAACAACCGTCTTTGTTGGCTTTACCATTGTTTTAAATGCATATTTTGTAGATTGTGTATCTGCATGCTGATACTTATTTGATGTTATCTTTTAATACATACATAATGCCCCAATTTGAAAATATATGCTTAGAGGTGACTCTTTCATATATAAGAATTGTTTCAAAGTATTATTTTCCAATAAACTACGTATATAAATTCAAAATACTATGTAAAAGGGTGTATTGTGGGGGATCTTCAATTTATATTTTTGAATAACTTTTATAATTATAGAAGTTTATTGTGATGTAACTATTTACATCAAGTTATAAGATTTTGAATATGCTTCAAATGTGGAAGATGGACGAAAAGTTTGAGCAATTGGTATACGTAGTTAATCCGGGAAGAATTAGGACCTATGGTGGGCCCCACAACTAAACTCGTGGGCCCCAGCTATAGCGACCCTCCTCAGCCAATCATGGGCCCAGGATGGGAAACTGTCCGATGGCCCATTAGGGAAGCATCCCGCACAAAGTTACGATTTTGCCCTTGGCCACATGGACTATAAATACCCACCTATCCACCTACCTATCTCGTCAAGAAAAGGACATGAGATACTACGTATAGTCAGTGCAAAGGGGAACTTTTTCCTCAGCATTGCTTTTTCCTGGATATCGGAACTTACTTGACCGTCAGAGAGGCGTTCTGCAAATTCAAACCCAGGGTGTGCCCTTTTTGTAGGTTCAACATTTGCGGATCGTACCCTCAAGCATACAGCCAGCGCTAGCACGTAAGTCCCCTCTCATCCCACGTCACCTTTATGAGAACCGGAAAGTCCTAAAACAAATTTGACACCGTCTATGGGGAGAAAGTCGTGAACGATGGTTGTAAGCAACACGACACAAGCACGTTCCAAGAGGGATAAGCCCTCCATGGTCGACATCCCGACGACCCCGGAAGTGCAAGACGCTTCGGAGAGCTCCCGGGTGAACCCTTGCTCAGTTGGGCAGCACCCACCCGAGTGGGAAATCTACGTCATAGTGAATGCGCTAGAGAATAACATGATCTCTATGACTGACACCATCCTTCAACAAGTAACTAAGCAAGTGAAGAAGACAATGGAAGCCATAAACTTTGCAAGACCATTGCCCACCTTTGACTATGTGCCTACTGTGGGATGTGAGCCGTCCTATATGCACGCCCCTGTCGGTTACTACGCCGAAGTGATGCAGCAGGTCGTCCGACCTGAGAGGAACGTACGATCTCGAGAAAGGAACCACAATTGCTCAATGTGGGATCGATGCCCGAGGGGCTCGATAGGTGACCCAGGAAGATGCGCGAACCCTGCAATGGCATTCACGCCGTATACAACTCAATCCCGACGCATGACCTGGTTTGAGGAATAAGAACAAACCTCGAAACCTTGAGAAGGAGCCTCTTGGAGGAGACACAGCCTCGCACGACCCTTAGGCCGGGAGCACACACGCAGTCCGTCCGCCCTAGGGGCACGTCACCCTACCCCTGACCAGGCCGATTACTCCCAGAGCAGTCCTGTGGGGGTCTCTCTTCCTCGAGGAACCCCATCGGCCGTAGAAGTAGAAAGGCGGTTAGAGACTCTTGTAAAGTTATCTAGGACGATCGCTTGGACTGGGCCGAGCAGAAGGAGACCTCCTTGGCCAAGGCACTAAAAAAGGTCGTCGATTTCAACAGAGCAATCGAAACATACGTCGAGGGCCCGAACACCTTGAAGAAGGCCAAAACTCAAGGGGACAGGATCACTGAAAGGGTATATTGAAGGCCGAGACCTGGCATCTGGGACTCTCACTTCACGACGAATCCGAGGAGCATACTAATAGAGGTGAAGGGACATCTCATGCTGAGGAAACCTCAGCCTATGACCACGGCACTAAAACCACACAGTGCACGGAAATATTACGAATTCCATGAACAAAATGATCATACCACCGTCGAGTGCAGTGAATTAGAGAAGGCCCTCCATGAGCTCACTGATAAAGGGCAGATATATCATTTCTTAAAGAAAGGGCCCCGATTTCTTCACAAGGAGCGTGACCTTGAGCGTGTAGAGCCTCGAGAGGAGGAGTGCTCCACTGAGATAGTCGCCACCATCACCGATGGCCATGCAAAGGGCATTATTCGGTCAGTATGGAAGGCAAGGTGCGAGGAGCGCAAGAAGTTCTAACCTCGGAGCAAGGGGGTCATGTCACGGTCCCTATCATGGTATTCAACGGCCGCGAAGGCCCACATTGCACATCATCGCACACTAACCCTTTGATGGTTGAGCTAAAAGTGGCGAGTGCCCTCGTCCACCGGATCTTAATTGGTACAGGGAGCTTTGTTGACATTATTACTTGTGACTGCGTGTAAAAACTCAAGTATTTAGGAAGAGAAATCGTTCCCCTCGTAGACCCCAATCTAAGGTTTAGAAGACAAGAGATAAACCCCACAGGAATGATCTAGCTCCTACTACGGTTCGGCGATAAGTGCAAAGCACGAAATTTGGAGGTAGACTTCTTAGTCATTGTTATCCCTACTGCCTATAATGTCATTTTGGGACGGCCAACTCTGCACAAGGTGAAGGCAGTAAGCGCGTCATACTTGCTCCAGCTCCAGTACGAAGCAGATGATGGGAGCGTGGGAAAGCTCCAAGGAGACAATGCATAGCCCGGGAGTGCTACTTTGTCAACATCCAGCCGCTGGTTGAATGGTCAAGTGGGCGCGGACCTCTTGAGCCATTGTCTCCGGACAAAAGAGTCGCGGGTTACACTTCTTCCTCCCACCGAAGCTTTGGCTATCTGCACCTTAAGCTCGGCCCATCCCAGATTCTTGCATTTGGAACCAACTAATGGCATAGTGATTGCACGGTCTAGCTCGTCGAGAGATGGAGGTTGAGACCAAGCAAGCTTTAATTAGCCTCTTGCGAGAATACGGGGATGTTTTGGCCTTCGGTACCAATGAAATGCCGAGCATCAGTCCCACGATAATAGAGCATCTACTGAACATGGATCCCACCTACAAATGGGTGGTTCAGAAGAAAAGGCATATGGGACCTGAGCGGGTTGCCGCGGCGATGGCAAAAGTACAAAAGTTATTGCAGGCCATCTTTATCAGTTAGTGCCAATATCCGAAATGGATCTTGAATGTAGTAGTTGTCAAGAAACCGAATGGGACGTGGCGGATGTGCGTCGATTTCATAGACTTGAATAAGATGTGCCCAAAGGGCAGCTACCCTTTACTCAAGATAGACAAGCTGGTGGACATCACTGCAGGGCACGCTATGCTGACCTTTATGAATGCATTCTCGGGATGCCACCAGATTCCTCTGCGCATCGACGATCAAGAAAAGACACCCTTCGTGATTGGCTGGGGGCTGCACTACTACAAGGTAATGCCGTTCGGGCTAAAGAATGCTAGGGCTGCCTACTAGTGCTTGGTAAATAAAATTTTTGAACCCCTGCTGGGGAAGACCATGGAGGTATATGTGGACGATATGATAATCAAAAGCAAGCAAGATGCAGAGCATGACAAGGACTTGCGGGGGACGTTCAAAGTCTTCGACGATATGGCATAAAACTCAACCATAAAAAGTACGCCTTTGGCGTCCGGTGAGGAAAATTCCTGGGCTTCATGATTAGTAGCCAAGGGATAGAGGCGAATCTCTACAAAGTTAGGGCTGTAATAGACATGAAGCCCCCATAGAATATCAAAGAAGTCCTACGTTTAACCGGATGCATTGCGGCCTTGGGCCAGTACATGTCAAATCCGCCGACAAGTGTTAACCCTTCTTTTGTGTCCTCTAAAGGCATGTAAACTCCACGTGGGATAAAGAAGTAGACGATGCCTTCCAATTACTGAAGGTGTATCTCGCTCACCTGCCAAGATAGCTAGCCTAGTACTAAGTGAAACGCTCCTTCTCTATGTGGTCGTCTCGGAGCAGGAGGTAAGTGCAGTCCTGGTAGTGGAGAGGGTTTAGGAGCAATCTCGGTGTGCTACATCACCCATGCCTCAGCAGGGGCCGACGCGAACTATCCCCTGATTGAGAACTTCGCTTACAGCTTGGTCTTAGCAAGCTAAAAACTTTATCTCTACTTTGATGCTCACAAAGTGAACGTCCTCACCGACCAATGCTGAAGAATTTCCTACAGAGGATGGATGCCTCCAATAGGCTCTTAAAGTGGGCCGTAGAGCTATCCTAATATGACCTCACCTTCGAGGCAAGGCGGGCAATCAAGGCCCAGGTCTTGGTAGAAAATGCTAACACCTCCACTGAGATAGCTATGCCTTTCCCCTCATGTAACCTATATATGGACTGCTCCTCCACCAAAGATGGAAATGGGGCCAGCCTAATCATCAAAACCCGTTTGGGTGAGAAATAGGAACACGCCTTAAAGTTCTTGTTCAAAGCATCGAGCAACGAAGCCGATCATGAGGCCTTGACAGCAGGTTATGCTACACGGCCTGGGCGGACATCATCAAAGCCTAGTCAAACTCTCAACTAGTAGTTAGTCAGCTCAATGGAGATTATGAAGTAAAGGACAACACCATGATGGCCTATCTCTACCGCATACAGGAAGCTATAGGTTTACTGAAGCATTTTTCGATAACACATATACCACGGTCTGAGAACCGCCAAGCAGATGCCCTATCTAAATTAGCTACCTTCTTCAAGGATGGTAGGCTAAAACAAATCAAGTGGGAAACCCTGTCAAAGAGAAGCATTGAACCCCGTGAAATCCTGTGGCTGGACAGGAGTTCCACCTGGATGGATCCTATTTGAACGTATCTGGTGGACGGTACGCTACCCCGAACCCCAAGGAGGCGGACCAAGTAAAGAAGTGGGCAAATTCGTTCATTATGTACGACAACATCCTCTATAAATGGTCTTACGCCCTGCCGCTGCTACATTATATGATCCCAAAAATGAAGCAAAAAGTCCTTGAAGAACTCCACGAGGGAGTATGCAGCTCACACATTAGTGGACGCACCCTCGTGGTTACCGCTATAAGAGTTGGGCACTACTGACCCTTCTTATGCAGAGACACAATGAGCCTAGTACGCAAGTGCGATAAATGTTAAAAGTTCTCTCCCATACAGCAGAAGCCCACCATCCCACTGACATCCATACTCAGCCCCCTCCTATTTCCCACCTTGGGCATGGACATCCTAGGACCTTTCCCTAAAGCCATGTATCAGCGTAAATACTTTTTCGTGGCCATGGATTAGTTCACAAAATGGATAGAGGCAGAGGCCATCGCCTCAATCACTGCAGCTGAGGTCCAACAGTTTATTTAGGAAAACATCATCACCCATTTTGGCATACCTTACACAATGATTTTTGACTGTGGCCGGCAATTTGACACGACCAAGGTCACTGACTATCTTAATGACTTGGGATGTCAAGTGTGATTCATTGCGATCACGCGCCCACAAACCAACGGTCAAGCCAAAACTACAAACAAAGCTATCCTCCATGGTTTACAGAAGAAATTGGATGACGCCAAGGGAAAGTGGATCAATGAACTGCACGGCATCTTGTGGTCTATACATATCACGGAAAAGGAGGTTGCAGGGGAAACCCTCTTCATGCTGAATTATAGGTCTGATGCCATACTTCCTATTCAGGTAGCACTCGACACACATCGCCTAACCACTTTCTGAGAAACACTCAACAATGCAGCCCTTTAGGAGGCCCTCAATTTGCTTCCTTCTATTCGAGGCAACGCCCTCCTTCGGGAGGCACCTTACAAGCTTCGCGTCGCATGGCTCCACGATCGAACAGTAAAAGTCTATCCCATCAGCGTTGGTGACATGGTCCTTCGAGGAAATGAGGCCATGGCGCGATTGGGTGAACATCGAAAATGCACGGCTAATTGGGGAGGCCCTTATAAAGTGATGGACCAGGTGAGGTGTGGCACGTACCGACTCGCAACCCCATAAGGAGCACCTATCCCAAGGATATGGCATAGCAATAATCTATGCAAGTACCATCACTAGCAACTCATCTTTTGTATCGTTGACACCATGTACTTTCAACATTTTGTAATAAATATACACACGGACATAGTCCGCCACATCACATCTTTTACTTCCTCGTTCTTGCCACACATTTGACTCCTTAAGGAGCCACCGGGCTCAAAGCATGGCCCAAGGTCGGTTACTCTACCTTTAGCCCTTAAGGGGCTAAGGGTCTCTCATAGTACGGACCACGGCTCGCCGCCACACCTTTAGCCCTGAAAGGAATAAAGGGATTCATAGCACAGCCCCAGGGGTGGTCGCTACGCCTTTAGCCCCCAAGGGGCCAAAGATCTCTCAACAAGGCCTAGAAGCCGGTCACTACACCCTTAGCCGCTAAAGGGGTTACGGGATTCACAACACCATTTCCCTAACTTGTCATTTCACTTTAGGGCCAGAAGATTGTAAGTCCCAGCAATTGTGTAGTACATGCAAAGGCAAGTATATGTATGTATGTATGTATGTATGTATGTATGTATGTACATATATATGTATATATATGTGTGTGTGTGTGTGTGTGTATATATATATATGTACACACACACACACACATACATACATACATATATATACATCATAAAATAAAAAGTGAAACAATAAGTGTTGGACGACAGATAACCAAATTGGAAGATTTCATTAATGTCCGAGCAAGATACAAACACCAATGGGAATCAACAAAGGAAGGGAAAATGGGAAAAAGAACAAAAGATGGAACAGGTTCCTTCCCTTCATAGGGTCAGGTTCTCCTTGTTGCTGCCCTCACTTGTTGCAGCCCTGTCATCACTGCCTTTGTTCATCGCGGTCTCGCCATCTAATAGGGCGGTGTCTTCTGGCTCGCCCAGACCGTCATCTTTGAAAACCAGCGATTGAACTTCAACCTACTCCGGACCCTAGCCTACTGCACTAGCACGACAATGGTCATCAATATACTTGACATAGGCCTTAAAGTAGCCCACCTGATGAAAATCATCAGGGGCCACAGTCCCACGGTGTAACGCCCCAAAATACACATGTTTCACTTTTTGTGTTCTTAATGAGTGCCTGAATTAGGATTAAAAAACTTGATGATAGGGGTGTTACCACCATCTAAAAGGACAACATTGGAAGTATATGTACTAGTAATAATATAGTTAGGCATAGCTTCAACCATACACATTCACATATTATCAAACCATGTACAATCAATTGTTAACCCATATATGGTTTATACACTACAGTAAAGCAATTCATCATATAATCTAGACCTCCATCCACTAAAGATTTTCAAAATACAGCTCCAAAATATACATGTACTATATCATTGTTGATGCATTTAGATTCCCTTGCTCAAGTTATTCGCTTCAGCTGGTTTGCTAGCATGAGGGCGATTCACTAATCATTTGCCTAAAACAAAACATGAAAAACATTTTGAACTGTGGAAGCTCAGTACATGCATTCTTGTATTGTAAAATGATCTACGCATAAAGTGGTTGGGGTGCTCGCATTGCAATTCATTTTAAGTTAAAACAATGAATGAGACGAATGTAAAACTGCATTGCTAGTTATTATCTAATAGTGAACCCCTTTATACTATTACAATCTACGGATAGGTGTATACCTGCCAAGTCGATCGGGGGACTTAGCTTGAGGCCGAGCAGGTAACGGAAGGGCAATGCCCTGTAACTGATAACTGATGGGGTGACTAATTATGTGACAAATCACTGATTAAACTGATTCATTGATGTACTTACCAAAATATTATGATTTTCATAAATATATGCTAATTTCTAAAGATATATGCAATGAATGTACCTGAAGTCTTTAAAATGCAATCTCAGTTGATAATACTTATGTACAATGGGAAATGATAGACTCGGCCACATTTCTGCTTAAGAAATATAATTATAGGTAAAGGCAGTTAGTAAATAAATTTCACCCCATAATTGGTAACTTTAATGGAAATTAATTAATATAAGAGGGCATCCACCATTCAAACAAGTCAATATCAGATAAGTTGCACGAAAATGATTTGAAAAATAACTAAGTTGGGGTCATCGAACTCGAAGTTAAACCAACTAGAGCAAAATAGACCAGAATGAAATAATTGAAGTGGCAATGAAAAGACTTCAAAGGATATAAATAAAATGTGAGTTTTTGATATTTTTGAAATGGATAATAAAAGGTTTAAAACTAAGAGGGGTGTTGTGAGGTAAGGAAAGCTCACATAACCTTAGCTTGGCCCGATAGGCACTGATTTTGTGTCATTACTCTCCCCACTTCCCAAATTTCATTGTATGCCCATTTAAATCGGTTTTCCAACCAAAGTAAGCTTTCATGCATAATCAAAATTGTTAAACTCATAAACTTTGTAATTTTTTGGAAATTTACATAATTATATAGAAAATCCTGATAGTATTTCCAAATGCACTACAACAAATATGAAGGATCTTGACACAATTTTGAGGGAATCTTGGCACACAAAGTTATGCAAAAATATAACTGTGACACAAGCCCTATGCGTCACAAAAATGCATGTCACAAAATTTACTGTGACACAGTTTCGTGTCACAACTTTCATTAATAAGCACAGGCATCACAAAATGAATCCAAACAAGTGCTACATAGAATCATTTTGTGACACACAGAATTGTCACAAAATAAATTGTACACGCCTCTGATTGTCACAAAATGAGGTTTTCTTATATGAAATCAATCAAAAACTTGACAGCAAATGCCATCCACATTATGCATAGCTTTAGTTCTGTGCCTGTTTTTCCCCTTATTAATTTGTATTGTATAATTTATGCTACCTTTCATGCATTTAAGTAGCAATGTATACATACATATATATAATATATATATATATTATATATATATAGATATATATTTATATAATATTCTATATATCTATATATATATATATATATATGTGTGTGTGTGTGTGTGTGTGTGTGTGTGTGTGTGTGTGTGTCATTGATCTAAACAAAAAAAAATTTATGTAGATGACACCATAACAACCAAAAATATATACTTGACAATCACAAACGACATGACCCCTTTGAGACCAATATGCAATAACATGTTTAACATCATCCAAAATACAAGTCAAGTAAAAAAGGACAATATACATCCAAAGCCATTGGTTTTGGCCGGTTTATCAAAACCAACATTCTAAACCATGATTTTGTATCTCCCAAAAACCAAATCACAAAAATATACTTGTATCCAACTTCGAATAGATCGTGTTTCAATAGCAAACATGATCCGCATCCTCATCATATGGACTTGGAATGTAGGGAGATGAAATATTCGTCCCATTAACATTTGAAATATCCTCATTCAATTGTCCCTGGAAATAAATAAATCCAAAATGAAATTCATGTAAAATGTCACTATGTAGCATCTCACACTTTCATGAAGAGAAGTCCAGGCGGTATGATACTCATGGACCAAAAGCAAAAAAATGAAAAAAAAGGCACATGCATTTATAAAGCTAGAATGATAGGCTAAAAGAAAGGCACAGGCTGAAACAATTAGCAAGAAATATTGTGGGTAATTGAGATTGCTCATGAACAATCTAATTTAGAAGAAATACTTCACATTAGATCCTTAAAATAATTCTAAGTTTTGATCTTCTACACAAGGCACAACTTCTCACTCTATCTCCTCATATTAGTAAAAGGAGAAACCATTGTAGAATAAACTAAATTGAGGCCAAAGCAGGGTTTTAGGCTTTTGGAATTGTTCCTACCTAATTAAAAGTTATAACACAACATTACAACAAATTAATTCAAATAAATTCCTTATGTCTCACCTAAAAAGGAGAGAGAGAGACAAGAAAGGAAACAAAATAGTAAAAGAAGAAGCAAGCATGCAACATCAATCCTTTGATATAAAACGGTCAGTTACTTCTTTTACTAATTTCATAGGAGAATGAAAGACACTGATATGATAATTCCATAGAAGAAAGCAAGATGTTGATTCCCATTTACAAGATTACTTCACTTCTCTTGTCAAATCCTTCTAAGTGGGAAGGACATCAAAACGATTGAAGCCTTTTAACAACTAACAACCCCAGTATGTATGATTTAAGAATCCTTAGGAGTCGATATCTAAGTAATCCTTATAATCCTTCAATTCTTCACATCACTCTTAGTCATGATTGATATAAGCTTTTAATTAAAAAGATAACTGATTAAGGAAAAATAAAAAGACAAAACAATTATCAAAGTAGTAGGCAAACAATTGAAACAGCAAAGACAAGCTACATGCGACAAGTGATAAAGTTTTAGAGAAACATTTGTCTAATGAAGAATATCCAATCCAAAGTGGAGGTTGATAACTGAATCAAACAAAAATCGTATCCAAAAAAAAAAAAAAAATACAGGAACTGGATATTTACTTTTTTGTGTATAGGAAAGATAACCATATATGGGTGATATGATGACTCCAAACTAAAATAAGAAAATAAATTTAAAAGGAGGCATTAGAAAATACGAAACAACTATGGATAGAATGTCTTAGCATTAGATCTAAACTGGCGGAAGGAGCAGAACAAGCCTATATTAATATGTGTTTTGTACACAAGAAAGATAACAATATGTTTTAGCATTGGATCTAAAAACCCAAAAGGTAAAAACCCATGACTAACAAGAATATTTTTCACTCTCCAAGTCACACATGCAGTAAGTATGCTATTAGTAATTAAATATGTTGTCTCCAAGTCATGCATCCTTAATTTCCTACATCAGTATCGAAAGAGCCATTTGGCAAACTAGTCAACTTACACAAAACAAAAGCAAGGTTCTGGGAGGTAATTTGTCCAAAAAACTGCCAAGAATGAAAATTATGACAAATTCTAACATTTTTCACAAGCCTAAAATCGTATATGACAATCCCAAGGTTAAGGAAGCGACTCAATTAGATCAAGCAACAATAAGCCACGAAAAATGAGAAGAATATGGAGGCAAAGAAAGTCCATCCCAAAGTAAACTAATTAGCAATAATGAAAACACAATCAAATATGCATCACGTATCAATAATAGTGATAAGCAATATCTTACCTATGATTGGCATAGATGATAATTTTCTAAAAGAACTGGATCCATGTTTGGATAAGCAAACGCTGTGCTAGACATACCAAATGCAGTGTAAATAAGATGAATCTAGGGCTGCAAGTCTTTTGTCGTATTTTTCATGCTTTTAATTTGATTGTCTTAGAAGCTAATTTTAGCTTCCAGCGCAGGACTTGAGCTTCTTTTCCTCATTCTTCTACTGAGTTTTGTTATTTGATACTTCGTGACTCTAATACATAATTAAGTGGCCTTCACGAGGGTTTACCCTCCATAAGCTCTTTCCAAATTGCATTATGAATTTCAGATTCTATGGCTTCATTGAAGGTTTAGATATACCTAATTCCATAGTCTTTTCAGCTACTAAGTCCCTTGCTTTGTCCTGCAACTTGTGTTCAACATAAACCATGCATAAAGCAAAACCATTAGCCTTGTGATACCAATTGTAAATCTATAACCCTTTAAAATAACTTTTAGCTTTACCATAAACTCTTTAGGTTCTTCTTGAACATATGTTCCATTTTTTGTTTGATGAGCCATGTCAAAGAATTCAACCTCGGTTGGCTTCTTTTTCTTCTTTAGTTGCTACAAAATATGCATGTTAGGTCACGAACCTTTATAAGAACATTCAACTAAAAATTGGAATTCTAAAAAACTTACAAATTCATCTTTCGTCCATGTGTAACTTATGGAACCAGTAGTGCAGGTATGTGTTTGTGTACCTCGGGCTTCTTGTCCTTTCTTTGATAATTTCTGTAATCAATTACAATAATTAGCAATTCATCATAATAAAACAATACCTCCTTGTAGGATCTACAGACTTTGAAGAGATCAAAGGATCACAAACGGGTTAGAATCTTCCATTTCAATTCAATATTCAACAATCAGGTCCCAACACAAGTGTCACAACTCATTGATTCAACATTTCAACCAAAACAAAACAAAACAAAATTTGAAGTAATTAGCAATTCATCATAATAAGACAAGTGGACAACATGCAACAACTCCCCCAAAAATAATTAAAGCCCTAAAATTCCGCCACTGTCTACATATCAACTCGAGTAAAAAAAAAAGAAGGAAACAGCCATTTACTGGTGCAATAACGCGCAGAGAGAGATAGGGAGAAAGAAACTAAGCGAGAAGGGGGAGAAAACCACAATCATGGCTAATAGACATGGCCGACGAAGAAAAACAAAGGAGGAGAAGCAAGAACAGCAGTGAAGAGCGCCGCAAACCAATGCAAAAACCACAGTCAGGGCTGAAATCACAGAAGAAGAAGGGGAAAGGAAAAAAATCAAAGCAGAGAATACAATCATGAAAGGCTTAGCCTTTCCAACTTAAAAATACTTTAGCAATTATTATAATACCTTAGCCTTCTTAGATCTTGTGTTAGACTTGAACTTCTCCAATTGATGATCAGCAAACCTAGATGGTTGGTCAACTAAATCAAGTGCTTCGAAAAGTTGCTCTTGACTATAGTTTTTTTTCTTCATCTTTGATGTAAGCACCAGTTTCTTCTCGAGTTGACTTAACCTTGGTTTTGGCTTTCTTTAAAAGTTTATTCTTGTATCTATACTTGACACTTTGATACTTGCTACCAAATTTATCAAAAATAACTTTGTCCATCTCCGAGGTATAAGGCATATTGAATTTCCCTATATACATCAAACATCAATGAACATCAGCATGAACATTCTATTGTAAACTAATGAATAGAACAAAAATACTCGTAAGATAAAGGCATTGATAGCTTACTCGAAGCTCTGTTATAAGCTTAGCGCCACAATACTTCTTTACCTCAAAAAAATTTTCTAAATCAGGAAGGACAAGAGTTAATTGCCCTATAAGCGAAGTCATAAAGCTTGTGTAAAGGCCTCCAGTAGCTTTGATTGGCTGAAATAGATCATCTACGTGAACTAGAATTCTTTCACCATCACCCAAGAGCCTATATACATCTTTCATCGACATCTTTTGCATTCTGAGTACTTTCCCTTGGTCATCTATATTAGTTTAAAACAAGAAAACAAATGAACAATAACATATTAGAAATAATAAATAAAATTCTACATGAACTGTCATTTAACTAACGTAAGATAGATTAGAGAACTACTAATTATCTCAACTTTCATCAACAAGTTTGATTCATGCTCGTCAACTTCATCTTTTGATGATTTGGATTGAATAGTTGTAGGCTGGTACGAGATCTTTTCGGGAGGTATAAGTTGAGATACATTGGGAAAGTGATGCACCATGATGGGTGGTGGGACGAAGAATGGGCTGAATTATGGGTTGCACATAATTTGGGTGTTATAAGACAGGAGCTGAAGATTGACATTGTGACTCATTTGGCTCCGAAGAGCTTGGATGTAAGCACGCAGTTGGCATCCAAGAATTACTAGGAAATGGCCGAAATGCACTACGAGGCATTGTAAAACTAACCAATGGTGGATGTTTTGGTTGTAAAGATGGCTGAGAAAGATTACCTACTGCTAAATAGTGTTGCTGTGAATGAGGTTGCATATGGCTAGCATTCTGATCACATGGCTACTGCAGTACATGCTTATCCAAGGATTTTCCAGACCTAAACATTTTGCACTCCTATAATACATGCAATTATAATAGGCACAACTAAAATTGCTAGCACACATGAACAACTACAATAATATAAATAAGCCATTAACAGTATGAAATTCTATATCCTGCTAAAATATGCCCATCATCAGATAATGATATATAAAATAGAATGAAGTAAAATAAGAAATAACATAGACTTGGATCACAAAATGAAAAATAAGCAGCTGAAAAATAGTCCATAGTACCATGGGCAACACTGATAAAGGCAAAAAAAAAAAAATTAAAAAATAAAAAAGGGCACATGAGAATAATTTTACAAGTCATGAAATATTAATCCTCCTCTTCTTGGATATCTAGCCTTTGCCAACTTGACATGTCACTCATATCAACTCTTGAAATAATGAAAGGTATGCATTCCGGATAAGATTCATCATCAACCCTATCCAAGTTAGGTCCCATGTCAAATAAATCTCTTAGTTTGGTTATAATAACATGGGACCAGCCAGCCTCTCTCTGGTCACCCACATAAAAAACTTACCTTGCTTGCAATGCAACTATGAATAGATCATCCTTCAAAACTTGTTTAATATGCATTGATCTCGAGAAGTTTACTATAGGGAACCCAAATTTGTCATTCGTTAATCCCTTTGATGGTTTAATATCCACCCAATCACATCGGAATAATACAACCTTACATGTGCTAAAATAACCCAATTTAATAATTTCTGTAACGACTCCATAGTAGTGCCTTCCCTCAGCTTCCACCACTACTCCTGAATTTTGGGTTCTTCTATACCTTGCACATCTCTTAGTCAGGAATCTATATCCATTTATGATGTAGCCACTGTACTTTTTAGCATAGCGGCTAACACTTTCAGCAAGAGCTATTACTTTTTTGTTGCAGTTACTCCTTTTCATAAATGGGACCTAGTGAGGATTATGCGGCATCACTACTAGTACAATGATAAACACATTTGATTGTATAGTTTCTTGGAAAAAAAAACAATGGTAATCAAGGTTTTTAGACCTGACATCGCAACAATGCAGAAGCTTTTTGATCAGTAATCTTTCCTTTATTCTCGCATCGATGCGTCCTTGTCTAAGATTTTGTTCTTTAGCTAAAAAGGAACTGTAATGGCTATCTTGTCAGATTGTTGTGCCGTGTATGTGTTTGTGTGTGTACTGATTCAAATATAAGATAATCACTCATGGTAAGGTTAGATCTTTTCATGATTAAGTAGCACATAGTGATGCGCTTGAGCTAATGACTTATCATCAAGTTCAACACACTCAACTTTCCCAAAAGCACGGCTGCTAGAATTCAACAAATACTTCTCTTCACCAGGAATATTTTCATCATTCAATTGACCACGATTAAATGGGGTTTGTACGCCTTCAAAATATCTCGAATAAAAAGTTATACACTCTTCTACAACATACCCTTGCCCCATAGAACCCTCAGGTCGAGCTCTATTTCGAACATATGATTTTGGGCGCACCAAATACCTTTAAAAACCAACAAATCACATACAACTAAGTTAATAGACAAATAAAGTATAATAATAAGAAAATTAAACTTAAGAAGACAAACACTTTTACCTTTCAATGGCATACATCCAGATGTAATAAATAGGGCCACCCAGCCTAACCTCGTGAATTAAGTGAATTATCAAATGAACCATGATTGTGAAGAAACTTGGAAGAAACATCTTCTCTAACTCATATAGTGTCATTACAACTTCCTCGTCTAGCTTGTCTAACTCATTAAGATCAAGAACTTTACCACACAAAACTTTGAAGAAGTGGCATAAATCAGATATAAATTTTATCACCCATGATTGTGATCGGGAATGCAAGGATGCCTTAAGAGTAATTAGAAATATCTTGCATGAGAATATGCCCATCATGACTCTTTAGGTTAAATAGCTTACGATCCTTCATGCTAACACCCTTTGAAATGTTTGATGCATACCCCATTAGGAACTTTAAGATCTTTTAACACTTGAAGGAATGCACTCTTTTCAGCATTGGACATACTATAGCATGCAGGTGGCAAATATGGCTTCTTATTAGGGTGCTCAATAGGGTGAAGATCATAAGCACTAACCCCATCCCATACTTGCTTCAACTCAAGTATTAAAGGCTGCAAATAAACATCTATGTCATTTGTAAGCCATTTTTCCCCTGGAATAATCATTGAAAGAATGAGAGATTGTGACTCCATGCAAATCCACAATATATGGGATTAATAAGACTGGCCATGTGCTATATATTGCACTTATTGTACGAAAAGGATTAAACCCATCACTAGTAAGGCCAAGCCTCACATTACGAGGATCAGAGGCAAAACTTGAATGTTTATCATCAAATGCTTTCCAAGCTTGACTATTTGTAGGATGCCTCAATTTTTTATCTTTTGTTCGAACCTCGTCATGCCATCTCATATCCTTTGCTTCTTTTCGTGACATGTAAATTCTTTTCAATCTAGGGATTAATGGGAAATAACGTAGGACTTTTGCTGGTTTTGGCTTACGCAACACTGAAGTTTCATCTAATTTTGTATCATTAACACCCTCATTTTCTGTTTTCCATGTAGAAGCATTACATACATGACATGATTCTTGTTTTTCTCTCTCACCCCAATACAGCATGCAATCATTCGGACACGCGTGTATTTTTTATAACCAAGACCCAATTCATTAGTTAACTTCTTAGCTTCATATGCTGTTGAAGGAAGTGATGTCAAGTTGGGAAAGACATCTCTTAAAAATTCTAACAACATGGTGAACACTTATTTGACACACCACCCAAACACTTAAGATGATACACGTGCAAATTAAAGGCCAGGTTCGAATACTTGTAACATGGATAAAGTTATTTATCGCATTCCTCCATTAACTTTTTAAATCGAGCATCATCATCACTTTCATCAAGGTTTGGCTGAGGCGGTAAGTGTGACGGTATGCCACTATCAAACTCTTCTATCCCACCATCTCCAATATTTTCATGTATGTCTCCCATTTCTACCACGCCACGTTGGTCATATGAATTGAACAAATTATACCTTAAAGCATCATGAATAAGCCCTCTTATATCCTCTTCACCTATATGGGATCCAGAGGCACCAGTAGGATGAGAAACAGTATAAGGTGTCTGATATCGGGAATTTACCCGTTGTTCCCTGTGAAAGGTCCATGTAGTATATCCAGGTAAAAAGCCTCTGGACAATATATGTCGATGAACAAGATCGGCAGTAAGCCATACTCTATTGCAACACTTTATATAAGGACATACAATCTCCCCTCTCACAACTTTAACCTTAGCAAAAAAAAATGAAACACTTGGCAACAGCCTTATAAGTTTCACTCATCAGTGGTGCTTTGATCCAAGTTTTGTCCATTATGGTTAATTCATAAGAAATTTTCATACATCAAACCTGGACAACCCATGAAAGTCTTTAGTTCATTCACATAATAAGTTTAAAGCAAACTAAATGTCTAAATAAATTAATCGTCCAAATATCTTTTTTTTGTTTCATTCATCTAAACAAGGATAATTACCTCAAATAACAATAGCATAACAATTAATGCATATGCTTAACACATTTAAAGTAACAAGAAATTACACATATATATCATACACATTGACCTCTATAACGATTATATATTCTAAAACCACAAAGAGTTATACATAGAAGAAAAGATCCATTTTCACAAGGAGCAAGTAAATAGCAAGGATAGAAACTTGCAAAGAAAAAGCAAGAATTCTAGAATGATATACAAGTTAAGAAATTGTTACGTCAAACCACCTAGCATGTAGGGGTCAAACTATGCCTAATGCCAAAAGTAAGGGACCTAATCTCATCAATAATGAGGGAAAAAAAAAGGCGAGCAAATAAATTAGTAAACCAATTAATAAACAAAAGCCAAACATATCAACAAGAATCAAGAGAAAAAGAGAAATGAGAATGTAAACCTAAACAATTAGTCTATATATTCAAAGCTTTACAGAGCGGTGAAGCTTCTAAGAGTGAACTTGCCTGTAAGTCAAACTTGAATCATCCAAGTAATGCCCTTGTTTAGAGTTGTCTACGAAATTAAACAATCCTTGCAATTTGGCAAATATGGATTTGTCAATGAAACACTATATATAACTAGAAGTTAAAATGTCATATCCAAAAAAAAAAAATTGGTAGGCACGGAGTAAATCAAGATGCAGAAAAGCAACATATCAATATCATTTTCTAGTGAGGAAAATCAGAGTTTAACCTTATACTTGAGAAATTATGCAACCCAAACAGCTGAGTGCAATACCACTTAGCACTTTTCAGTACCTAACGTTTGCCTCTTTTTAGCTTCGGTTTTCCTATTTTCATTATGGGTTTGGCAAGTTTAAAAATTTAATTGTTACGGTCTTCAAAGCAATCGAAATACTAGATTTTTTGAATTTAGCTATGCATGCTCTAGCAGGAGATGTCTACATTAATGATATAATTGATGCGGTTTAGCCTATATAGGATATACTTCATTATTAACATTATGTAAGAATAAAAGATAAGTACTTCATCAAGTGGAATATTTAAAAAGCTAAAAATGGCAAACACAAGTAATAAATTAAAAATTCCCATACTTTGTGCAAATAGGTTTCTGAATTTTACGGGAAATTGAAAATGATTACAATGTTCATGACCTGAATGTTTATCCCCCTAGTAAAAAGATTTAGAAATAGACCAAATAAAAATATTAATTGTAATCATAGGCACAAAATACGAGAGAAGGCTATCCTACTAGCTGATACAAAATATAGAAGTGCACCAGACAGTATGAGGCTTTACCAGGAATATCATCCTACTTAGAAATGTGGATGCAAGTGGCTAGCAGGACATTTAGTTCCTTGATAGAACAAAAATATTTCTCTAATCAAATTGCATATTAGGCCATACAACGAAGCAATGAAATTCAAATTTCCAATAAGGTAAAGTTTTATAAGAATGAAGAAAGTAGCGAACACATAACATGTACTGGTTACTTTCACTTAAAAATGTTATATTGCTTCGTATGATCATTACTTGAAACACACCTAAGAAATCAATCTATACTACAAGCACTCTAAAAATACAATAAAACAAAAAGTTTGATAAGTTATACACACACTAGAGAAAGATAAATCCTAAACTAGAAACTTCTAATTCTTTTGATAATCACAAAGCATGATATGTAATTCCCTTTCATATGTGATGCTAGATGAAATGAGACTTTCAGAATACTGAGGCAGGCCATTTTCAATATGCAAAAAAGAAGTCATATAGAAATGCGAAATTGAAATGGAATAGACGGTAATAATCGAGACTTATCGATAATTTCTTAATTTATCCCTGGCTAGTAGCTAGCATTTCAATATAAAAAGTATAAGTGAGTGGCTAGTAGCTGACATATCAATATAGAAATTAGAAAATGTTCTACACCTCTCAATTTTGATCTTAAAACATGATATATTGTCATAGCAGTTTATTCACTAACTTATATTTCAGTTGTCCTCAGCTCTAGCGCTATAAGAACGGTCACCAATAAGACGTCGAGTTGACAATTCACAAACAGCGCATCACTAATTGACTGTCCATATGAAATTAGAGCTAAATTCAAAGGTACCGTCACAAATAACCACGAAACACAATTTGGCATTTACTTTTATATGCAACATAAGAACTTACAGCAACTAGCAAGTTGAGCTTAGCATATAAGAATGAATTAAGATCTAAGTAACTCCCAAAAACCAAAACCCTATGTTTTAGATTCATAAGAGTCCATCAATGGTGAAGAAAAGGAGAAAAGTAAGATCTAAAAAAGATACATCCAAAATTAAAAATTCAATTCCAATAACTATAGCAATTCGATTACAGGTCACAAATATTCAGCAAATGAAAGTTTATCACAAGAAATTCATTGATTAAAAACTTTAACTCAAGGTGGACAATGAAACCTCACCCAAATAAATCATAATCAAATTTATACACATGAAAATGGAAGTCTATACAGCTATACCCGATCTAGAATATCCTTTTTTTTTAAAAAAAAAGGCACCTATAATATATTAATAATATATGAACATCAATCCAAAACATGGAAATTCAGAAGTTAAACACCCCTGTTCCCAATTTTGATATACAACACTAGTGGTCTTCATTAGCGCTCTTGAAGTCTTGAATTATATGTTCCCATCCTATTTCATTCTTCCATTAATTGTCAACTTAATTTACCAGTAAATTTTTAAGTTACTTATGAGCACATGCTGTATTAGGGAGATTGTTCTGAAGTGATTTACTATTTCAAATCTACTGAGAAGGCGAAACCCAGATAGCTAGAATTGCAAGCTGATAAAAAGAACAGCATGAAGCGCAAGAAAGATTGGTGTTCACTTGTGTATCAAATTCGATTATATGTTCAGGATATTCAACAAATTAAAACTTAGCAAAATAAATTCATTGATTAGAAACCCTAACTCAAGGTGGACAGCGAAACACTCCTATCACCCAAACAACTCAAAATCAAATTTATGCACATGAAAATTGAATCCAGTTCTATGCAAGTTAGAGGGGAAAAAAAGAAATGAGTAAAAGCAGCCACACCTATTTGAGTAACAATTAGATTGGAACAACCGAATCCGGCGACCAAACACGGCCACGACTTGTGAAGGTTAAGAGGATGAGAACACAATTGTAAAATGTAAAGGTTGAGAGGTTGAGAGATGATCTCAGTCCATCGATGCACGAGGTTGAGATACGTTGAGCGTGGGGCTATTTTTTGGTGAACTGAAGAATAGCGTGCAATAAGAGGAGAGAGAAGAATAGCGTGAGGTTTCTAGTGAATTGAAGAATCTGGAAAGTCTCTCTCCCTTTTGGGTCTTATTTTTTGTAATATTTAATTTTTTTAATTACTTCTGGCTATTTTTTAATGAACCCAGACTTGGAAATTTCCCTTAAAAAAATTAGGTGCTAGTGAGAATGTAAATTTTCCCCCTAAAAAATCCTGCCTTCTTTATCCTTTTGTGCAATTTGTTTTATTTTTATTTTTTATTGTTTTGTGTCATGCAAAGGCATCAACATTCATCTACTCCTAAATTGAACAGAAAATTTGTTATAGGTTAGCTATGCGTCAATAATAAATCGTGTACAATTCATGTTTCTGTTGTAGTGATGTCATGCTTTTTTTCTTCCCTCATATTACCATTTAAAGGTATAATTTAGAAAATTCATATCTTTCACCCACAAACTCCAATTGAGCTATAAAACCAAATATGAAAAGTTTAAGAAGTCTCACAACATTTTCATTCATAATACAAAACACAATTCCCACAATAGGGTTTCAAAAATTGGGATTAAACACAACTATGCACAACTTCAGTCTATCCCATGCAGTCTTATTAAAACGGTCATAACTTTTTCCACACAACTCAGAATAAAAGTGATTTAGTAGGAATTTGAAAGATAACTCACTGACCTATTTACCCACCAAAAATCACAATTTTTCAATAGGCCAAACAATACCAGTTTAATCGCAAAGAGGCCTCTGTTCGGGTCTACTCACAACCCTACTGTTCTTGCTTTCCCCCTTCTCTCTACATAATCTCCCTCTAAAAACACTCCTTAAAATCAGTAAACAAAACTTTGTTCTTCTCATCATCTTACATAACCATATTAGCTCAACATACTCCGTAATTATCTTTATATATTCTTCAATTTTTTTCTCTTTATAAAAACACTCAAAATACACCCATAATCACACTTTTTTCCATATATTAGCTAAATACCTATTTTATTCCAGTGGGGAAATTTTTTATAGTTTAATACTTTAAGCAAAATTAGCCCAAGTTATTTTTCAAGTCAAACAACACATCCAAGATTCATTTTACATCAAAGTATACACAAATAATATGCTTGATGCCTAGAATAGTCCAAACCATACATAATCACCAAAACCCTAGCTTATGACCAACTTAATTCATCTTCATCTCATCCAAAATCACTAAAAACACCATCATAAAGATCAATAGGATTAAAGACTACAAAGTCAAATACAAAGCCAATCCAAATCTATCATTTTAACTTAAGCTTGCATAATCATGAACAACCTCAACCCCACATACTTTCAAGCTTCACCAACAATCCAAACACCAAAATAACTCTTATTTCTATCAATATAGCATAACCAACAAACAAAATCAACATAATCAAAAATTAAAACTAAGAATCAACAAGTTGAGGGTCAGGGTTTACCTCATTTATGGCTTAGATAGAGAGAGATGAAGGTGGTTGTGGAGGTTGTGGATGTGGTTGGTGGTTGGGGGCCTGACTGGTGGCTGAGGTGGTGGGGCTTGTGGCCCAATAGCAGCGATAGTAGTGGCAGCAGTGGGAGCTTCCAGTTGGGGGGTTGTGTGGAGAAGAGTAAGAAGAAGGCTAGTACTTACCATGATGGAAAATGACTTGGATGTTTATCTTTGATACTTGCCTGATAGTTATGCATGGAAAGGGGGATTTTTACTAAATAAAATTAGATATATGTAATGACAATTAGATAAATCAAGTGTGTAAGCTTTTGTTGGGCCAAAGTAAATTAGTCTCGGTAATAAAACACTCCGTTACGATGAGGTTTTTGCGTAGCTCAAATTTAAATTTTTGTAATGTTACGAAAAATAATTTAATCACTTAAATCATAATTATCAAGGCCTACTATCAATTTTCTCAAAATTTTACATAATAAAAACCTAAATTCCGAAGTGAGGACCCAAATGAATTTTTCCCAATTGGGATAACTAAATGCTACAAACAAATACAAGGAAATTAAACGTGACTTAATTAGATAAACAAACATGATTTAGGGTCAGGCTATTACAACCTTCGCCTCTTAAAGAGTTTCGCCTTTAAAACTTATGAGCTTTGAGAATATGCAAGTTTATCTCAAATAGATGTGGATATTTGGCTTGCATTTCTTCCTTGATTCCCTCAAGTGGCTTGTGAGGAGGTATGATTTACCTAAGGTACTTTGATTTAAGGTATCTGGTTGATGCTTAGCTGTTTAATCCTATGATCTAGTCTCTGGACTGGGTGCCTTTTAAACACTAGACCCTCAGTGACTGCAATAGGTTTGGTTATGTGAGCGTGGTCAGGATCTGAAATGTACTACCTGATTTGTGAGGTAAGGAACACGTTATGCTCGTGTTTGAGTTAAATAAGCAAATCTAGTCAACAAGCTATAGGATTCAATCTTTCAATAAGCATGTATGGTCTAATAGATCTTGGCCTTAATTTAGCTCGCAGTTTAACATCCTTATACCCTTAGTTGGTGAAACTTTACGAAAAACCTTATCATCTACTTGAAACTCCAAAGATCTACTTCTTTTATTAGCATAGCTTTTCTGCCGATTCCAATAGTCTATTTTCAAGAGTCTTTTGATGTATATCACCTCATTGAATGTTAAAGAAGATCTTATTGACCCAAAAGATTATTTTGTCGTCAATGTCTGTCGTCATTTTATCCTGATGTTTCATGTAAATTTTTCTACTAGTACTTTTACAACATCAACCGTTCTTCAAATGCAAATGTTAGTCATAGGTCATGAAGTACTATAGGCTCCAATGTAAAAAAAGTTGGATTCATTGATAGTTTTAGCTGCTTGCCCATGTGACACTAATTGAACACCTAAGTTCTCAAGCCCTCTCAAAAGGTTCAACTGAGTAACCACTATAGTGTTCAGGCTATGTTGTGCCTTCCTAGTCAAGACATCTAGCATAACATTTTCCTTTCTTGGGTGATAATAGATCTTTAAGTCATAATCTTTAAGCAATTCTAGTCAATGTCTTTGTCTCATGTTGAACTTCTTCGAAGTGAAAATGTACTTCAGGCTTTGATGATCAGTATAGATCTCACAAGGTACTCCATATAAGTAATGTTTCTAAATTTTCGGTGCTAAAATCACAACTGCGAGATCCAGGCCACGGTTAGGGTGATTTCTCTCATAAGGGTTAAGCTATCACTTTATCTTCTTGCTAACTTAATAGCTTCCTTTAACAAATTGGGCAGGGAATATGTTATCTTTGAAAAATCTTTCCCAAAGCTCAATACCCCAGCTAAATCCAAAAAGTTTCTATTCTCAACATCATTGGTGGGCCTTAGACACTCTGTAATTGCTTTCACCTTCTGTAAATCAATCTTAATTACTTTCTTTGAAACCACATGTCCAAAAATACCACTTCTTCTAACCAAAACTCATGCTTCCTGTATTTGCTCTGTAATTGATGTTCCCTCAAGGTCTGCAACACTGTTCTCAAATGGATAATGTGTTCGTATCTGTCTTTGGAGTAAATTAAGATATCACACACTTGCCCAAATAGGGTCTGAAAACTCTGTTTGTAAGATCCATAAAGGTCGCGGGAGCATTGATCAGGCCAAAAGGCATCATAGTGAATTTATGGTGACCAAACCCAGTCTTAAGTGCAGTTTAGGGAATGTTTTCAGGTATAATCCCATGGTAACGATATCTTGATCTCAAATAAATCTCAAAAAAGTCTCGTGCTCCTTACAATCAATCAAATAAATCATCTGTTCGTGGCAATGGGTATTTATTCTTGATGCTGATCTTGTTCAACTCACTTTAATCGGCATATAATCTCAAGGTTTCATCCTTCTTCTTTACAAATAGAACTTGGGCACCCCATGGTGACGCACTTGGTTTGGTAAATCGCTTCTACAATAGCTTATCTAACTGAATCTTTAACTTTCTAAGCTCTGTTAGGGCCACACGATATAGGGCTTTAGAGATAGGTGGGACACCAGGGATTAATTCGATCTCAACATCAATTTCTCTTTGCGGGGCAGTCTAGGTAATTCTTCAGGAAAACATCTCTAAATTCACAAACTATAGGGATATTGTCTACTTTTTCTTCCTTTGGTTGAGTGTCAATAGCATGACACCAATACCTAATAGATCCTTGACATAAGAGCTCACTCGCTTTCACAACAGAATTTTAAGGACAAGGTTTTTCCTCTCTTTTCCCATAAAATATATTTCCCCCCCTCGTTCATCCCTTGAGATAACCTTAAGGTCTTCATAATCAATCTTGACCCCATAAGTACACAACCGGCTCATTTTCAGAATAATATTAAAGTCTAACGAGTCAAATTGAATAAGAACTCCAGGGGATACTATCCCGCTAATACTAATTGGGGCAAGTTTATAAGAGATAGGACACTTAACTCGAGAGTCCTTCGGTAACCTAATTCTATAATTGGTTTCTATTTCCTTATTTTCAAGGTTTAGTTGCATGGCATATCGAGTGGATATAAATGAATGAGTGGCAACTGAGTCCATCAATACACGAAACTGCTTTGAAAGCAAAAGAGAGTTCCAGTAACTACCATACAAAAGGTGACAGCTTCCTTCTTGCTTAACACATACGCCCTTCCTCCAGCTGCAGGCTTGAAGGTGGGAGCCCTTGTCTACAGCGTTCAGTTTTCGAGGGCAGGCAGCAATGAAGTGCTCCGGGTTACTGCACCACATGCATTTATTAGTTCCCACTCGACACTCAGGAGTGGTGTGGTTAGTTCTTCCACATTTCCCACAGGGCTCCGCTAAGCCTACAGGATGACTCTTAGGAGGATTGGGAGCACGCTTCTTTTAGTTTACACTCTCACTCTGAGCTCCCTGCTCTGTCCACTTCCTCTTCTGATGAATTGGGTTCAAGACCTCAACTCAGTCATCACTCATTCCACTTCAGATACTCGCTCATATAACTCTTGATAGGTAAGGATCGGTTGACCAGCTAGCTGGTTGGAAAAATAGAAAGCTAATCCCTCTTCAAATCTCCTCATCTTCAATCCTTCAAATGACACAAACTCGGGAACAAACCTGGATAGTTCTGTAAACTTGCTAGCATATTACATCACAGTTATATTATCACTCATCTTTAATTCCATAAATTCTTTCTCCTTCTACCGTTGAGCCATAACTGGGTAAATTTTGGCTCTCAGTTCGTCCAGAAATCTACTTCAACTGAAGTCAGAAGTCAGGCCCTAAGAGCCTATCATTAACAGTGTTCCACCAAATTTCGCCAATTTGGTAAAACTTCCTAATGTTCACCTTTTTATCCTCTAGAACCTCTACTACAGTGAAAATTTTCTCTATTACTTGAATCCATTCTTCAAGTCCCACTAGGTCATACTTTCCATCATAGACTTTAGGGTCGCACCGAGCTACCCTATCTGCTAGTTTATCATCCTTAGGAGGGATTCCAGTAGATGTTGGGGGAATTCGTTTCATAAGCTCAGACACCAAAGTATGCTAGTAATTAGGGTTCCCAATGCTATTAGCCAACTTAGGGGGAATAGGGGGCATTCCAATAAGGCTTGGTGGCATATTACGTGAAGCTTGGTCACCTGACCTCTGATCGTGGTCCGAGTTATCTCCTATGTGAGTCTCCGCATTGTTTTGTATAGGTTTAGACATTCTAGCTATTAAATAAACAAAGTAATTCAATCACTTCAATACCACCATCACATAAGAAAGCATACACAATACCCTACGTGTATGGACTATAATGCCATGAAACTCAAGAAAGGGATTCTGCATATGGACTACCATACTAGCATGTAGTAAAGACATGCAAGTGGCCATAAAAGTAACCAGTAAGATACTCACTGCATATGGAACTATCTAACAAAGCAAAATATAAGGGAAGAACATGTAAGAGATAAGCAGGCATTACTATCGTCACAAATCTCCAACAATATCATGATAACCCACACTAACCAACTTTCTCACTCTTCTAACTCTACTCTCCATACTCCACTTCCCATCAAGGAAGATCAAACCAGGCTCTGATATCAAAAACTATAATGCCCCAAAATGCACATCATTTACTGCTTGTATCCTACTTAATAAATCCCTGAATTAGGATTAATAAACTCGATCATAGGGGTGTTATCGCCATCTAAAGGACAAGGTTTGAGGTATGTGTACTAGAAATAATATAGTTAGGCATAGCTTTAACCATACACATTCACACATTATCAAACCATATACAATCAACTGTTACCCCACATATGGTTTATAGACTACGGTAAAGCAATTCACCATATAATTTATACCTCCATCCACTAAAGATTTTCAAAATACAGCTCCAAAATATATATATATATATATATATATATATATATATATATATATATATATATATATATATATATATATATATATATATATATATTGTATCATTGTTGATCCATCCAGATTCCATTACTCAACTTGTTCTCTTCTGCTCGTTTGCTAGCATGAGGATGATTCACTGAGGATTTGCCTAAAACAAAACATAAAAAATATTTTGAACTGTGAGGCGAAGCTCAGTACATGCATTCCTGTGAATGATCTCTGTATAAAGTGGTTGGGCACCCGCTTTGCTATTAATTTAAGTTAAAACAATGAATGAGATGAATGTAAAACTGCATTCCTAGTTCTTGTATGATAGTGAACCTCTTGATACTATTACGATCTATGGATAGGTACACACCTGCGGAGCTGATCGGGGGATTTGGCCTGAGGTCGCGTGGGTAACCAAAGGGCAATGCCCTGTAACTCAAAATTGATGGGGTCACTAATTATGTGACAAATCGCTTATTCAACTGATTCATTGATGTACTTACCAAAATATTATAATTTTGATAGACACTTGCTAATTTCTAAAGATATAGGCAATGAACGTACCTGAATTCTTAAAAATGCAATCTCATCTAATAATACTTATGCATAATAGGAAACAATAGACTAGGCCTCGTTTCTGTTTCAGAAATATAATTATATGTAAAGGCAGTTAGTAAACAACTTTCACCCCCATAGTTTGTAACCTTAATGGCAATTGATTAATTGAGAGGCATCCACCATTCAAACAATTCAATATAAGATAAGATACGCAAAAAAAATTTGAAAAATAAATAAGTTAGGGTCATTCAACTCGAAATAAAACAAATTAGAGCAAAATAGACCAAAATAAAATAATTGAGGTGATAATGAAAAGGCTTTAATGGACATAAATGGAATGTGAGTTTTTGATATTCCTAAAATGGATAATAAAAGGTTTAAAGCCAAGAGGGGTGTTGTGAGGTAAGGAAATCTCATGTAACCTTAGCGTGGCCCGATGGACACTGATCTTGTGTCATTACTCTTCCCACTTCTCAAATTTCATTTTCAGGCCCATTTAACTCGATTTTCCAATGGACGTAAGGTTCTATACATAATCAAAATTATTGAACTCACTAAACTTTGTAATTTCTTGGAAATATCCATAATTATATGGAAACTCTTGATCATATTTCCAAATGTCACAATTACTTTCTTCCCTCATATTACCGTTTGAAGGTCTACTTTGAAAAATCCATATCTTTCACCCTCCAACCTCCAATTAAGCTATAAAACCTCAATATGAAAAGTTTAAGAACTCCTGCAACACTTTAATTTATAGTGTAAAACACAATTCCCACAATAGGATTCCTAAATTGTGCATAGCTTCAGTCTACCCTGTGCAGTCTTAGCACAATGGCCATAACTTTTTTCACACAACTCAAAATCAAGTCATTCAGAAGGCATTTGAAAGATAACTTGCTGATCTATCTACCCATCAAAAATCACAATTATTCGATGGCTGAATAGTGCCAGTTTAATCGTAAAGATACCCTTGTTTCGGGGTCACAGCCCTACTGTTCCTGTTTTTCCTCTTCTCTCCACATAATCCCTCTCTAAAAACAATCCTTAAAGTTAGTAAACAATGCTTTGTTCTTCTCATCATCTTACATAACTATATTAGCTCAACATACTCCATAATTATCTTTATATATTCTTTATTTTTTTCTCTTTATAAAAACAATCAAAATACATCCATAATCACACTTTTTTGCATATATGAGCTAAATAACCTATTTTAATCCATTGGAGAAATTTTTTATAATTCCATACTATAAGCGAACTCACCCCAAGTTATTTTTCAAGTCAAACAACATGTCTAAGATTCATTTTACATCAAAATATGTACAAATAACATGCTTGATGCCAAAAATAATCTAAACCATGCATAATCACCAAAACCCTAGCTTATGACCAACTTAATTCATCTTCATCTCACCCACAATCACCAAAAATGCCATCATAAACATCAATAGGATTAAAGACTACAAAATAAAATACAAAAACATTCTAAATCCCTTATTTTAACTTAAACTTGCATGATCATGAACAACCTCAACCCCCACATACTTTCAAGCTTCACTTACAATCTAGATACCAAAATAACTTTTATTTCTATCAATATAGCATGATCAACAAATAAAATCAACATAATCAAAAATTAAAACTAAGAACCAACAAGTCGAGGGTTAAGGTTTACCTCATTTATGGCTTGGATAGAGTGAGATGAAGGTGGTTGTGGAGGTTGTGGATGTGGCTGGTGGTTGGGAGCCTGACTAGTGGCTGAGGTGGTAGGGCTGGTGACCGGGCAGCAGCAACAGTGGTGGCAGTAGTATGAGCTTCTAGTTGGGGGGCTGTGTGGAGGAGAGTAAGAAGAAGGCTAGTACTTATCACGGTGGAAAATGACTTAGATGTTTTTCTTTGATACTTGGCTGATATTTAAGCATGAAAAAGGGGCTTTTTGCTAATTAAAATTAGATACACTTAATAACAATTAGATAATTCAAGTGCATAAGCTTTTGGGCTTCAAATTAGGCCAAAGCAAATTGGGCTTGGTAATAAAACGCTCCATTACGATGAGGTTTTGGCGTAGCTCAAATTTAAATTGTGTGATGCTATATAAAATAATTTAATCATTTAAATCATAATTATCAAGGCCTATCATCAATTTCTCCAAAATTGTATGTTAATAAAAACCCGAATTGCAAAGTGAGGACACAAATGAATTTTTCCCAATCGTGAGGATTAAATGCGATAAAAAAAATGCAAGGAAATTTAAAATGTGACTTAATTAGATAAATAAACATAATTTAGGGTTAGGCTATGACACCAGGAATTCTCGGAAGAAATCCATGCAGTCGTCTTAGCCGAGCCAGTAACTCTGTTGCTCAGTGTTTACGGCCTCTTCATGGCACACAATTCTCGCGCCCTCAATCTTGATATGTGCCTCTTCCAGCTAGTGTTACAGCTCTTCCTTCTTGGCCTCCCAGGCCTCTTTGTCCTTCTTGAGCTTTTCCCAGTGGCGTTTGTATTCAGACGTTAAGTCCTTCGACTTTCGTGCTCTGCTTGGAGGCCGTAAATTTGCTCTTTCAGCTTGGCATTAGAGTTCTAGAGACTGTGGATCTACTCCTCCAAGACGGCAGGCGAAAGCACCGATCTCACGGTTTTTAGCGCCCGGTGAAACCCTGCAAAGAGACAAACCAACACAAAAGATTCACAAAAAAGGAGATAAAGGACAAGAAAAGGGGAGCAAAAAAATGTAATCTTTACCTCAGCGATGATCACCTACTCTTCGGTGACCCCAGGGGGTTCAACAGAGCTGGAAGGGACCAGGTCCCATGACCTGGTGAGGTGCTCTACTATAGCTGACTTCACCGAAAGATCAGACCCCCAAAAATCCACATCCTTAGTTGACTTGTTCACCTGCGCCTTCCCAAATTGTCATTCAAGAGCTTATTGGCTCTCCTTGGAGCCTCACAGTAAGGAACACCCCCGTGCCTCGCCAGAGGTCGCTCACTTGACCGGCTCCTCCGATACCTTTCGCGGAGGCGACTGTTCAACCTTGACGCTTTTTGAAAAGGGGTGGATCAGTCGTTATAGGGGTCGGAGCTGGTGCCGCTGCCACCTCCCCCTCGTCAGGGCACGTCTGCTTGCACGTAACCGACCGTGGGAGGCTCACAGACCCAGTTAAGGGTTTTAGGCTGCACAATCAGACCATCGGCGCCTGTCAGAACTTTCTAAGTCAACAATTGGAAAAATAAAAACCGAAAAAAGGTTTGAGAAGACAAGGTCACAGCTTGCTAGCACAAACCTTCGTCGCTTGAGATTTGACACAGCAGCACCGTTTCTTTTCCCAACGGCGCACAGCTTCAGCTGCAACTTCCGTAAATGTAGAGTTCCCACTCTCGAAGGGTGATAGCATCGCCCGAGCTTACTTTGCACGACTGAAAACAAAGTCAGGTCAAAACTAAGAGAAGGATAACACATAGTCGAGATGCAAAATACCCTTAGAATAATTTTCTAGGATAAAAAGGCTCACAGAAGTAAGGAAGAGTCATTCTCGAAGTACGATAGCTTGGGAAGCCAGTTGAGGGTCTCCCCGTCGCTCGACTTGACTTGCCGATGCTCAAGTTCTTTACCCATATCCACTATTTGAGACACAAAGGATGGAAGGGGCATCGATCGGTCATCCTCCCCGAATATAGTACTAGACATATCAAACGATCTCCCTATCTTCCGAAGTTGGCTCCCTGAATGGGTTATGGACCGGTTTAACATCGTTCCAGTCAGAAAGATCAGCTAAACCCATTACACGATGCACGAATAGGAAATCGTATTCCCAGTTTTTCAACTTTGACTTCTTTTCGATAGCAGTTATGAAGCCTTTTCTATTATTGAAGTTATATCAGCCGGTCTCCCCAGTCTCGCTCGGAGCCTTCTATATAGTATGAACCAACCTGAAGGCTCGGCTAGTATAAGAGAGCCCACGCAGCTCACACGTGGCAATGAAAGAGCACACGTTATGCCAGGACGTGGGCACAACTTGTACGGGCGCTAACCCGCACTTGTTTAAGATTTCCACGACGACCCTATGTAGCAAAAATCTCAAGCCGTAGGAGAGGGTCGCCCAATAGATTGCTATAAATCCCTGGGGCGGCTTATTGACAGCAGCGTTCGGGTCGAGGATAACAAACTTATACCCAGCGTGGAGGAGATATTTCTCCTCCAGGGTCAGTCTCTTTAAGGTTCGCACTACCCTCGAGTTGGGAAAATGTGTGCTCGCCCCATCCCCAGGGTCCAAGCGCGCATGAGCCCTTGGAAAGCATGTCCCCACGGCAACAACCTCTTGGGGCGGCCCCCTTTGCCACGACCTCTGGTGGGAGTGGAGACTGACGAATGAGAACTTGTCGAGGAACCTTCGTCCCTCCTCTCAGGGGTACTAGTACTAATAGAACAAACCTCCACACTCAGTCTACGGGAGTCTGAAGCGGACTGTGAGTCACCTTCTAAGTATCCCTCAGCCGTGAGCTCTGGAAGAGTCTTCAAGTGCGCGGTAGTTTTTGTCCTTGCCAGCTTGCATTCTTAGACATCAGTCATGCGGGAAACAGTAACGTTAATTTCCTTATGGTAAATGACCTCCTCCTCAGTATTGACAATACTGGAAGTGGAAGAATACTCGAAACTAGACCAAGAGGGAGTGTCAGGCTCATATATGGGCTTCGCATAGGGAATCTTTTCGGTTTCCCTAAACTGATTCTTTGGGGGAAAATCGGCCACTACTCGGCCATCAATCTTGGCCGGGAGCTTGGAAACTGAGGGTGATGGCCCTACTTTTGAGGGTCGTCTAGCCCATCAGGGATGGTCTCATTCGACGAACATGAGGACGAGATAACTTATAAATTAAAAAAACAAGCTTTAACAGGATACGTAAAGATATGTACTTGCAAAAGTTAAAGAATATTGAAGGCAAGGGTTGAAGATGAACAACCACGTTTGAAGACTCAAAGAGAAATGTTGAAGGCTCTACAGTAAACTTCAAAGAAGATGGGGAATAAGCGAAGTCCCTCTCTCTCCCCAAAGAGCCTGCTTCTCCCTCTTAAAACTCAAAGACAAACTTAGAATGACCTTTACTAGAGCCCCTCACTCCTCTTATATAGTAAGGAGATGGGCCCTCCGAGACGTTGGCAAGCCTGGGGTGCCACCCAGGCTATAACATGTGGTGTTTAGACACCCATGTTTTTTTGATTTAGCAATGCCTTTAGCCCCCAAGGGGCTAAAGGTCTCTCAGCATGGCCTAGGGTCGGACGCTACGCTTTTAGCCCAAGGGGCTAGGGGTCTCTCAGCACAGCCAGCACAGCCTAGGGCCTGATCTCTACACCTTTAGCCCCCAAGGGGTTGAGAGGCCTCCCAGCATGGTATAGGGATCAGTCGCTATGCCTTTAGCTCCCAAGGGGCCAAGGGTCTCTCAGCACAGCCTATAGGTCAGTCACTATACCTTTAGCCCAAAGGGCTAGAGGTCTCTCAACACAGCCTAGGGGTCGGTCGCCACACCTTCAGCCTTAAAGGACTAAAGGGATTCATAGTACGACCTCAAGGCCGATCACTACACCTTTTGCCCACAAGGGGCCAAGGGTCTCTTAGCACGGCCTATGGCTGGTCACTATAATACACGGCCTAGTGCCGGTCGTCTGTAGCTCAGCCTCAGGCTGGTCAACAAACCTTTGCAATCCTGCATTATGCTTAACAAATAGATAGAAAACGCAATCCTAGGACTAGCAAATGCATAAAGGCATAAATCGAAGGCCAAAGTCATTGAACGAAAAAGCCATTCCTCTTTATGAGTGCCAACGATTACATAATAGCTGTACAAATAAAAAAGCAGAGGAAGACAAAATACATCGGAGCCTACGACCGCTTAGCATCATCGTCACTAAGTGGAGGAGGGGGTCATTAGATTCGGTGCTTTCCTGCTGGCTATTTTCCGGCATTGGCTCTGCCCCTAGAGTGGTCGGCCCAGGTTAGTGGGCTGTCCACATATCATTCCCAATTAAGCTACAGCCAAGCTTTAAAAAATGAACCACCACAGGCCTATAAGAGCATACTTCAGGTCCTCGTCCAGGTTCCTGCTTAAAATGCCCAACTCTAGAGCTTCGTTGACCACTATAGCATAGAAATTAGCCTGCACTAGCTCGGGAATACGAAAATTACGGGTGGCATCCTCAGCATCGGCAAGGATGAAGTACGAACATAGGTCATAATAATCCTCTGGGAACGGTCGAGGAAGGCGAGCATCCCTTCCTAGGTTCCAGTTGAAGGTCTCCAAAATGTGAAAGGCCATCTCCTCGGTGCTAAGAAAGTAGGGGAACACCATGGGGGAAAGTGATACGGCCGTAAGCGCATAGTGGCATTGTAGCAATCAAGGTCGATCCCACAGAGACTAGGTTGATCGATTAAGCTATATCCCCTCAAGATACGCTAAGCGAATCAAATTAAAATGGTTTCGATAAGCAACTGCAAATAAATTTTTCTAAATCAAATATGGGAAAAACGTCTAGGAATTTTCATAGTTATGAAAGGGAATTAAATCAAAATGATAAACATGCGCCTCTCTCTAATTGGTTAATTTCGAGGAATGGCAATCTATATAGAAATTCAGTCTATTCTTTCGAATCAACTAAATTTGCCTAAATTACGCAAATGTCGCTCTTTCAAGTTAATTTGACTTAATCCAAGTTTAATATTTTCGATTACTTAATAACCCTCCTAACATATAAATCTCTCTTTTGAGACGAAGTTATGCTAAGTCTAATCAAGCAGTCCAACAACCAAATGTCGTCTTTCGAATGTTCACTCGATTGTTTGAAGTGTGCAAGTAAATTTTAGCCAAAATCCACTCACAACATATCAAGCACTTGGTATAACGAAATCAAACCAATCATGAAAAATAAGCACAATTGAATAAGTTAAAACATTATCCAACAGCACATTCATAAACTGCTAAATCCCTAGACAAAAGAAAACTACTCAGACATGATTAAATTAAACATCTAAAACGATAAATCTAAAGAGAAGAGAAGAGAAGAGAGGAGAAAAGAGATGCTCAGCCAAGATTGCACTTGAACCGTCATGCAAACCCGGGATGGAATCCATGCAAATCTTCCATTCAACTTCATCTCTCCCTCTCTCTAATCTAAACTAATCCTAATCTACTTGAAAAGAGGAAAAGAATGGAATGGGATGGATAGGATGATTGAGGTGTGTTTTCTACTGCTTGGGGGATGGGTATTTATAGAAAAGCTCAGACATTCTCAGCCACACGATGAGGGAAAACAAAGAGGCTAGTTGTTACAGGCCTGCCACAGACCGTAGCATCCATTACGGGCTGACCGCGGTCTAGGCTGATTCGTCTTTCTTCTGTTCTTCTTCTTTTCCACATGCATGAAACTCAGGGGCATCTGTGATGAGTCAAAATACACCTATATAGGTTCAAATGCTGGGTAAAAAGGCCTAAAATCCTGTAAAACACATCGAACAACCATACCCAAGCATAATCGAGAATAGGAGTGTAAATGTTAACTTAACGCACAATATATTCCAAAAAACAACACAAAATAGCCCTAGAATGATATACATATTGAGCCCCCCATACTTAAATCGTTGCTCGTCCTCAAGCAAACACTAGATAAGACCAACCAGGGAAGATGTAATGGAACAACCTCTTTAAAATAGGCAAACCATAGCATGTCACAAGCAAGAATAACAATCAACGGCAACCCCAAGTAGTGAATCAAAAGGAAAAGAAGGCTTTCGAAAAAGTATAAGCTCATAAGCTCAATATCAAACTTGATCATCCCCAAAGAACCACAAAGCATGTCATGTAAGCACATGAGATTGAGTAGAGCCAAATGGGTTCGTAGAACCTCACTTTTGGGAAATGTGGAACACTCCTACTCATGTATTTGAAATATATCACAGGTTCACTCAAGACTCATTCCAAAGATGCAATCTACCATAAGCTTAACGAGACTCTTAAATTCTCCACCACTAAAATGTAATGTGCACAAGACGATCAGGAGGACTTTAATAGGGTTGTAATGTGGGCCAGAAGGTTAAGGGAAAGGAGTGGATAAATGAATTTAGGCAATGTGGACCTACTTAACCAAGTGACTAGGGAGCAACCAACAAAATATCAAGAACCAATAAGTTCACTAACACTCCAAACCTCAAAATAAAATGAACATATGCCAATCAATTAAGTAGGAAATGAGTTGATAAAGAAGGAACACAAGCTATGTATGTATCCAATGCCAATCACTGAGTCATTTTTTTTTTCTTTCTTGCTTTTTTTTTTTTTTGTTTCTTTTTTCACAACATGACCTTGTTTTTTTTCTTTTTCTTCAACATAACTTATTTTCTTTTTTATGGAAAATGAAATGAAAATTGCAATTATTAAAAGGCATAGGATCACGAACTATCAACTCATAACCAAATACATATATATATATAATCCAAACAAGAGGGAACCAAAACAAATGATCAACATCATCAATCCCTCAACAAATCAGCATACCCAAGCCACTTTAAAACTCAATTATCCCCAAAACCATCCACTACATAGATGAAGTGATACTCCATGGAGTTGGCTTAAAGGTTAGAATATGTGTTTGGCCAAGGGCTAATATGAAGGAATCACAGCAAAAACAGATATGGGCTCAAAAGGGCTAGCAAAGGGAGTAAACATGCAATACAAGGGTCAGCTATTTGGTTATGTGGCTAAAATAACCAAAGAAAGAAATGCCTCTATCATATCATCAACTATGCACATGGGAATGTGATTTTGAACAAGAGTCTAGGCAAGTTCTAAAGATGCAACATGGAAGAGCACACACATGAAAGAAATATGAGACTAAATATAATCAATTAGTCCAAATAAGACTCAAAATCTCATGGGATATCTACCGAAGTCTCATTGTGCTCATGAAATGAAGCTCATATATGAACATTAGTGCTAAGGACTCCAAGGGATAAAAAAGTTCTCAATCAAGACAAGGGTCAAAACAAGAAGTATTTACAAAACCTTCATAAATTTTCGTACCAAAAGGGATTACACACCAAAAGTTACTCAAACTCATGAAAGCTAATTTGCCTAAACAAAAACATCATCAGAGGTTATCTCAAACCAATCCACACCATCTCTATGTGCAAATCTAAAATGCAAATCTAAAAATCAACTAAATGCAACATGTAAACAAAAAGAAATCTAAAACTATATGCTCTAGCATGTATGCAAGGTAATAACCAAAATAGAAAAACATAGAACTACCTTTCCTTCATGCTTAGATAAAGCATTATTATGCAAAGAAAAGAAAGTAAGAGAAGAGAAAGGAAATAAAACATAATGATCTCATCAAGTTAGGTGCAAAGTACACCTAAGCTAAGGCCTCCACGCAAATAGGGCAAATGGAGCATCAGCCACTCCATCAGATCTTCAAGACTTGGCTCATGAAAGTAGACACAGCTAAAGCACGCAGGAGCTTATCAAACTCCTGGGACCATAATTTAAAAAATAAAAGGTAAGAGGCAATAACCAAAATCACACCAAATCCTCTTAACCTTATCAAAAGCCTTAGAAAAATCATAGGAAGGATTAAAGAATATAGACCACATGATTTTCCCAGGTAGGTCCTCTAGGCATGCACAATAAGGGTCAATTGAGGGATCATACACTCTAAAGTAATCTAAGGATGCATAATCATCACCATTCCCACCAAGCATACTAAATATGTTATCTACATAGCCTAAATCATCATTAGCATCACAAATCAGAGAATTATCAATCGGCTCAACAATGTCATACTAAGGGGAAGGAGAAGATTGTGAACACATAGGGAAACATGTGTATAATCAAGTGGATTGAGGAAAACATTATCATTAAAACCAAGGCTAGGAGACTCTTTACGCACAAGCACATCACGTGGCCCCTCCAAAGGAGTCTTAACTAGATCATGCACCTTATCAAAAATATCTTCTGACTGAAGACATGCATCAACAATATCAAGCCTAGCATCAAACCCAAAAGGCTCACCCGCCTTTAGCCCCATGCACTGAGCTAAAGGAAAGGATGAATTATGTAAAGATAGGATAACATCAATATTGTCCCAAGGTGATACAAAGTTAGGTTGAGCATAGCATGCATAATAAGGACACGAATTAGTAGCATGGTCAGAAGAATTACATAACTCCCATCAAAAAGGGGCATAATAAGACCTAGAATAGAATGCGCAAGGATCAGGAAACAAATATTTAGAAATAAGAATAGCCTTGTTAAATTGAAATGAATCGTAAGCAATCCACTCAAGCAAATATCATGCCTCGTCAACATTTTTACTATGAAAACCTAATACTCTAAAAGAGCTCGGGTTTTACTATTCACACTCTCATCAACAATACCCAAAATTTCCCATTTACCGATACGAAAACCATATTGAGCAAGAAAAGCAGTTAAACACTTAAAATACCTCCAAAATAATTCATGCTCGAATCAGGAAAAATGAAAAATCGCCATTGTTGTTTCTTAATATTTTATTTAGTTTTCAACTTCTTTTTTTAATTTTTTTATTAGATTTTTTTTTCAAAGAAAAACGAAGTGCTTAGTTAAACCTATCAGGAAAAACCCAAAACTCGACGCTAGTCCCCGACAACAGCGCCAAAAACTTGATACGGCCACAAACGCACGGTGGCATTGTAGCAATCAAGGTCGATCACACAGAGACTAGGTTGATCTATTGGGCTCTATCCCCTTAAGATATGTTAAGCAAATCAAAATTCAAATGGTTTCGATTCACAACTACAAATAAGCTTTTCTAAATCAAACATGAGAAAAATGCCTAGAAATTTTCGTAGTTGTGGAAGGGAATTGAATCAAAACAATAAACATGTGCCTTTCTCTAATTGGCTAATTTCAAGGAATTGTAATCTATATAGAAATTCAGTCTATTCTTTCGAAATCAACTAAATTTGCCTAAATTAAGCAAATGTCGCTCTTTTAAGCGAATTTGACTTTATCCAACTTTAATATTTTCGATTACTTAGTAGCCCTCCTAACATATAAATCTCTCCTTCGAGATGGAGTTATGCTAAGTCTAATCAAGTAGTCCAACAACCAAATGTCATTTTTCGAATATTTACCCGATTGTTTCAAGTGTGCAAGTAAATTTTGGCAAAAAATCCGCTTAGAACATATCAAGCACTTGATAGAACAAAATTAAACCAATCATGAAAAATAAGCACAATTGAATAAATATCCAACAACACATTCATAAACTACTAAATCCCTAGACAAAAGAAAACTACTTAGACATGATTAAATTAAACATCTAAAATGACAAATCTAAAGAGAAGAGAAGAGAAGAGAGAAGGAAAAAGAGATGCTCAGCTAACATTGCGCTTGGACCGTCATACAAACCTGAGATGGAATCCTTGCAAATCTTCCCTCCAACTCTCCCTCCCTCTAATCTAAACTAATTCTAATCTACTTGAAAAGAGGAAAAAAATGGAATGGGATGGATGGGATGATTGAGGTGTGTTTCCTGCTGCTTGAGGGATGGGTATTTATAGAAAAGCTCGGACATTCTCAGGCACAAGAAGAGGGAAAATGAAGAGGCTAGCTGTTACAGGCATGTCACGGACCGTGGCATCCACCACGGGCTAACCGTGGTCGAGGCTGGTTCGTCTTTCTTCTGTTCTTCTTCTTTTCCATGGGCATGACAACTCGGGGGCATCCGTGGTGGGTCAAAATACACTTATATAGGGTCAAATGTTGGGTAAAAAGTCCTAAAATCCTGCATGACACATCAAACAACCATACCCAAGTATAAATAGAGAATAGGAGTGTAAATGTTGACTTAAAGCACAATATTCTCTTAAAAATGACACAAAATAGCCCTAGAATGATATACATGTTGACCACTTATTAGAAAGACTCTTAGCAAGGAGGAAACCAAACAAAATGAAAATGCATCACCAATAAGCAAAACCTATTTTTATACCAAAAAGTACGGAGCCCCCCAATGCAGCCTTCAAAGCTCGGGAACAGCGCCACCCTAGGAAACCCCCTGGGCATCAATTCGATACATAGATGTCAGTAAGTAACAAGACACCTCTGACAGAAGGTTGCTTTCGAAAGTCTGCAGATAGTCCCTTCAACAGGAGCTCGCTTCACATTTTGCCTGACTCCCCATTCTGCCGGGCGTACAAGCAAAATGTGAGGGGCTAAATGATTCAGGAAGAACTAGGATCGATGGTAGGCCCCACAAACATACTCATAGGCCTAAGCTATAGCGACGCTCCCTAGCCACTCACAGGTTCTAGGAGTGCCATTTATGGCGCGGCACGGGAAACCGTCCGACGGCTCATTAGGGAAGCATCCCGCACAAAGTTACGATTTTACCTATCCACTACCCACCTCGGGAAGAAAAAGACATGAGATACTACGTATAGTCAGTGCAAAAGGAACTTTTTCCTCCGCATTGCTTTTTCCTAGAACTCAGAACTGACTTAGCTGTCGGAGAGGCGCTCCCCGAATTCTAACCTGGGGTGTGCCCTTTTTGCAAGTTCAACGTTCACGGATCGAACCCTTAAGCGTACAGCAAGCACCATCATGTAAGCCCCATCTCATCCCACATCATCCTTATAAGAACCAGAAATTCCCGAAAAAATTGTAGATAATGTGATTCAGCATTTCTTCTTAAATTTCGAATCAAAAGTTTATATTAAGATTTTTATGAAAAGTAGTTAAAGGTTATACATATTGTTAGAATACCTTAAAAGGGGGAGACATGTTCAGCAAGGATTACAAAATGCAAAGAAGGTAAGTTATCAGCACTTGCAGCTATTTTAGATGTGTCAAAGGAGGCATTAGTCCATCCATGTGTGCACTTTTCTATGTGAACTACGAAAGAGGTTGAAATAGGGAAATGGATGGGATAACAAGAATGACGTGTGATCTACTAAAAGAAATGAATGAAATTATTTTTGTTATTTTTTGTTTCATGTGGTTAAAGGAAGTTGCGAATAAGTCACAAATATATGGTATCCATATAATATTTAATTATGTATCCATTGTGTTGTTTTGATGATATGCATTTTCATGTGACTATGTGTAAATAAAATGAATTTAAACTACTTCTTTACATGATTATTGGAAATATATGAAGTCCTTTTTGCCAACCTTTCAAAATTTTTAGTTTTCAGATCTGGATGTAGGGCATGAGCAATAGTGAGAACCAAAATTAAGGAAATGGAATAGGTAATAACAAATAAATTAAATTGTATATTGTGCTTTTAGGAAAAGGAGTAGACCTTTGCATTCCTTGGTTGGGAATACGACACTAACACCCTAAATAATATCTTTCTTTTAATAATGATTGTCAATTTGTCTCTTCCTTTGTTATAATTATTGTTGTGCTCCTAAAATTTTCTAGGTGTTACATTTTCAGCAAATGAATTTAGTCAATAGATTTTTGGTTGTAAATGTTGGTTTTTCCATGACTAACAAACTAATAAAACCTCTTAAGTCTGTACAATAACTAAAGACCAAGGTTTTGTTATAGCTAGAATTCACCTTTGAGCCTTATGCATTATAGAAAATGAATAAACACACAAATAGTTGCATTATTAACCCATTGAGCATTTTGATCAATATATGCTGCTCAAAACTAAACTCAACCATAATTTTAAGGCTCCATTTGGGCTTTGGAATATTTGCTGGAAAGAAAAAAATTAGGAAAGTAATTTTTTTTTTCCTTGTGTTTGGTCTATGAGAAAATCACAAAGAAAAAAAAATATGGAGGAAAATTAGGTGGAAAAATTGTTAAATACATGTGATAAAATTTTCCTCATAAAATTGTGAGGAAAGTTTGGAAAAAGTTCCCAAAAGAATTCCTGACCTCTTCCAGCCTCACACTGCTTAGATGATATCAACATAATACAAATAATTCATCAACATTCAAATTTCTCATCTAAATTCTTGTAGTTTTTCCTTAATCCAAACAGGAGAGAAAACCAAAAAAAAATAACTTTCTGCCTGCTTTTTTTTTTTCCTTCACATTTTCTTTCCTTCAATTTTTCTTTCGATCAAATTTTATAGGGAGCATATGCATCCTAAATTGATGGTTGAAGGTTCAAGAATGATTTTTATAATCTAAAACATCCTTCATGCAAATGCTCTTTTCTACTCAAAGCATGAATATTTTAAAGGATCTCCATACCTTATGTAATAACTCAAGCGGCTGAGGCTCCAACCTCGGACCTATCACTCAAAAAGACTTTGGCACCATGTTCAAAGATATGTTATGTTATGGCTTATGCCTATTCTACTATTAATGTTAGAAAATAAAATCATTCTTGATTTTTCAATCATCAATTTAAATTTTTGATTCAGTTGATCCTTGAAATGGTATCAAAGAAAATTAAAACCTTAGTTTTTATTTTTTTTCCTGATCTCGTTCTCCTCTTTCATACTCATTAACTCTTGAAGTGAACCTACCTCTTTTCTAGTTGCATCAAATCTAACTATAACCTTCTTTCCTCTCACCATAAGAGGGATACACATGTGCTAATTAGGCTAAAGAACTAAGGTCATGTGCTTCTTTTCCAACCCTTCTGCCTTCCCTTACCCGTAACTGCTTTTCTTTATGCTTCGCCTCAATGTCGTCTTTCGTGGTTGCCAATGAAGAACACCAATCCTCATCGTCTACAACATCCCTTGTTATATACTTTTTGTTGACTACCAGTTACACACCGCCACCATGTAATGATCATGAGCCATTCCCTTGGGCACCCCCCAGTGAATGATTGGGTTTTTGGATATGATCATTAAGATTTTATTATTTTTTTAACTTCGATAAATGAACATGGTCTTCATAGAAGGCTGGACCTATAGACAAGGAGCACATGGGCTCCTTGCCTAAACAATTCTCCATTGCATGGATCAAGATTCTAGGTAGTTAGGGATGATAGTGTAGTCTAAATTCGATGCAAATCCAATCCCATATGAGCAAATTGTATGATTGAAATCAAAAAAACTATGATTCAAATCAATAAAAAATAATCTGAAGTCGACTCTAATCTGATTGGATTTGGAGGAGGGCTCATTCGATTCGGTTAACATCCTACCCTAAAAATCTGCATAAGGTATGCACTCTATGTGCAATACCCTCTTCTTTGTTAACTAATTTCCTCTCCCCTCCCAATCTTCTTCTCAATCTCTCCTCTTTGTTAATCAAAGTTATATTTTCTTCACTTTTCTTCCAGCCGCCCTACTACTGTCCATCCATTTTCCTCTATAGTGACTCTATATTTTATGTGTTGAACACCTCTTTACTTTAACCTTTTTTGATAAGATTACTTTAACATATTGAAATGATTGATATGAAAAGATATTTGACATTAAAAATGTATTTAGCACTGCATTTGCAGGTGAACAAATACAATATTGGAAATAAGAAGTTATGCAAATATTGAATGAGAATGTATAGTTGGAGTACATCCTATTATATCAGGATTTAATCTGATCCAAATACAATTTATCATCCGATTCGTTGGAGTTGGATTTGGGTTAGATTTTTAAATCCGATCATTAATTGGATTAGATTTAGATATCTAGGCATCCAATCCGAATCTGATCCTTCATCATCCGTACTACATTTTGACCTAATTGAAACCATTCAGGGTTATTGGCCAAAGCATGATTGGACTCTCTAGCCTAAACAACATGTTTAGGTTAGAGAACCAGATTCGCTTCCCAAACCAAAATCTCAATTTCTTGTTGCATGTGATCAAGGCATTTTTGAGAAAATTAACTACAGTAGAGTCGCCAATATGTTTTTAATAGGAAAAAACAAAAATAAAAATCATCCTTTTATCAATCTATAGCCGAATGGATGAAAGGGACATTGATTTCATAAATGAAAGTTCCTGAAATGTCCCCGAATGATCCTAAGAAGGGGTATCACCTCACTACATTCAATTGCACTGAAGATTTAGATTTGGGGTCGAAGGTGTGATATTTAGATGAAATGCATCCTAATGTCGCCTGTCCACACCAACAAGCACTGCTAATTAAATTGAAAATTAATCAAATGACACTAAAAACAATCATGCATGCAACATATTAATAATAAAATAATGATGAGTTATAAAATTTTAATGTTAAATAAATTACCAAAAATAAAAGCAAACAATGAGAAATTAAATTTATCAAAATTTACATATTTCCTCAATTAAATGAAGCAAAATTAAAGTAAAGGAAGTGAAAAGGAAAATAAAGGAACACAAAGAGGTAGGTAACAGATTATTGCCATTAAGTTGACCCACCTGATCTACTTAGAAACATGTATAAGTTTAGTATGATAGTATTTTACTAGCATGACATTCTCTCCAGTCTTGAGGTTATTTTCCATTTCTTCAACCTTGTCTTTTAGCCCCCATGGTAGGGCCCTATTTATAGTGGGTAAAATAATAACCGTACGTCAATTTGGATAAAAGCTAGAAAATTCTGATCTTATCACATCAGCTAAAGAACTATCTAATAAGATATTAATCGTATATGATAGTCAGTGGGAGTGTTTTGGAAGTTAAAAAGGGCCCTAGTTAGGTGCAAGCTAGGTTTGTTGTCCAACTTCAAACTGGGAGTACAGAACCTAGATGAGTTCCAGCCTTGCCCAACATTAGGTAACTTGTACATTTGGATTAATCCATATTTTTTCCTAGTCTATATGTGGTCCATCCTAAGTGTCCATTTTTGAGCTCTAATTTTCATTGGGCCTTGATATACTAATTGGGGCATTTTTTTAAGAAAATTGAGACCCCATTTTTAGGAGTCTATATGATGCCACCACTTATTTCTTTATCGTACCAAACTACTGCCAATTTGTCATGCCTTCACAGTCGAGATCTTGGACACTACCATCCCAGCCTACATTGTCATACTCTTAGAATATGTGCTATGATAGTATCTCCCATCCCTGATCAAGAGCTATAACCTTTGCTTCGGATTATGTCGATCTAACTTTTGTCGTTCAGTCCAAGAACCCTAGTGTTTTTAATATATTTTGCAACCTTAACTGCCATCTTTCGGAGGCCTTCCACCCCACTCACCAAGCATTTGGACCACTAGCATCACAACCTATATCACAACAATGTTGGCTTCGATTGATGACTTTCTTTCTTAGACCACACAGCGCTCGCGAGTCGAAAATGAGCGAGAACGAGTGAGTGATCGGCACAGGAGCTCGCAGTGGTGGGCGAGCGACGCACTCTATTTTTTTTCTCACTTAGTTCATTAAAAATTTCCATTTTAACATTTTTACTGAGGTTTTTTTTATTGTGACTTAAAAAAAAAAGGAAAAGATATAAGAGCACCAAGACTGCAAAGTATTGTTGGCTGCAGGGAGAAGTTGCTTAATTCTCTTTTGGCCTAGTTTTTCATTTTCTTTTGTTGTAAGTTTATCCTCTATTTTTGTAAGGAAATTTGTGTAGAAAAGATTTTTTTGTGCAGGACAAGATTTTACAAAAGGAAAAGATTTTTTTGTAAAGGAAAAATCTCAGTCTATCATTCTCCAAAACTTGTGAAGTGCACTATTTTTTATAAGTTGCTTTTTTAAAGTTGACCTCTTCTATTTTTTTTAAATAAGAGCTTTTAATTAATTGCATTATTAGATGATTATGTGCAAATTATTTTTCACATAAATAGTAAACCAAATAACAAACCAAAATATAAAACTAACATAATTAAATGTGTTTCGCTATGGCATCTATGGATATTATTTTATGCAGTGAGCCAAATTGTTGAGCCCTACATTGGAGAGGAGAATGCTTGTGAGCTAAAAAGTTGGTTTAGAAGATGATGTATACGTATTAGGCCCCAACCAGTGAGCCAAATTTTTGGTTCACCATTGCACATGTTCTTAAGGGACTCTGTTTACATCATTCTTGGTTATACATCAACTGAAAGGTATGATCAATGGTTTCATAATGATAACTGTTGAATATGTTACAATTTCTCCTAGACTCCAACAAACTAGTCTAACCTTTTCTTTATGAGTTTGTGTTAATCAGTTAGTGGTGCATAAGGCATCAATGTTAAATTTGTATTTTCAGGTGATTAGGACCAAGGGAGTTTAGGTCATGATTACCTCTCTTTACCCAAAATGACCATCAGTTCATATTTTAGCCCTATTTTCCATATGGTGTCGTCCATATCACCATAAATAATGAAGAAAGTGTCATGGAAAGCTTCAAGAGTCTACTTTGGAAGCATGTAGATGTATTTGGCTTAAGGTCACTTTTTGGTAGTGATTGGTACCAATTTTTCAAGATCGCCAAAAATGGTTGGAAATACCTATTTTCAGGTCTAACTTTTCTTGACCATTTGAGCCGCTTATTTATATCCAATAGTGGCATAATGGGCATGATTCGAAAGCACTTTGAGTCTACTTTCTAGCTATATGACTATTATAACACCAAACATTATGGGGTGAGAGAGCAAGGTGGCATCAGGAGTTAGAAAGTGCCTGAGAGAAATCAACCAAACAATAGGTATGGATATTTACTTAAGAGGAGAGAGTTATAGCTGTCCAATCTTAATTTTCTTACACGGGGAAAAGCCAACACATAAGAAAGAGTTTCCAATTGGTGGTTTCTCCAAATGACAAGTGTATTTTTCAAGAAGGCTCTAGAAAGTGATAGGATATGTTGTTTAAATTCCACCTTTGTTGCGATTGTAATACTCAAGATTTTTTTATGTAGTTTCCCTTGAATATTTGTTTTCAAACCATTGGCTCCTTTTCGCGATATTGTAATGCCTCATTTTTAAGTTTGGGGTGTAAATACTCTCCCTCCGTAATAAAAATCATATTTCAAGAATATGAGTGATGAATTAATGAAATGGCAAGGTGTCAATTACTCTCTCTAAAAATCTCTTTAAAATATTTTTCTTTTTGTGAGTGATAATTTGAGAATCTATACTTTGGAATCTCTCTTCGGGGACTTTGCCTATAAAAGAGTGCTTAGAAGTTTTCCCTCTTGTTAATTTGATTTGAAGTGCTTCTAACCATCCTTTCATGGGTTGGTTGGATTGAGATCAAAGGCTCTTGTTTGGAGTATATCTTGGGTGATTTTTGGTCATGTTGTTACTTGATGATCTATGTTGTTAAGGTCTATATGCATTAAATTGATGTCAGAGTTAAAAGGTCCTATTTTTCATTGATTTCTTCATGAATAACTTATTATCACATGCAAAAAATTTATATTTTCATCTTCCTAAAATCATCCAAATACTGCCAACCTCATGGTACCTTAATCATCCAATTACTCCACAAAGAGCCCAAACCCCCAATACATAACTAACCCTAAATATAATCCAAAGATTGATAAAGCAGCCTAACCCCACCAAAAAATTCCCTATAACACATCCAGAACTTTTATACGGTTAAGTTGCACCTTGAAGCATGCTAATGCACGTCACAATGATACTGCCCAAGGGAGAGAAGGTAATCCAATTTCAAACACTTCAATCCTATCTTTATTCTCCCTTAACAATCCATAACTAGACACTATTTTGAGCAACATTCTTGGTGGTATTCCTAAGCCTTCTTATTGGGTGACCCTACTTTGTTGGAGTCCCTAAGAAGTCCTCTTTTGAAGAGTAAAGTCCATTTTGATGATTGATCAACGCATTTTGGATAGCAAGCCCAAAACAGTAGCATACTTAGTTTGGGTTACTTTCTACCCAGTTTGAAAGAAGTGGTTGTTTCTTGATCTTCAACCTAACTTAGGACTAATTTTATTGTGTAGGGGGATCCTAACATCATATTATACCCCCCTCCCCCCATGCTTTAAAATCATCCTAAATCAAGTCTAGCTTGAAAGAATAACTTGGATAAAATTGGTGTTGACCTATGTTGTCTAAGCCAAAACATGTTGTTTTAACTTTACGATGGTTTTTGCTACAATAAGAAGACTTGCTCACCTACCTCTGTGCTTGCCTGGATCTTTAAACATCCAAGAATATAATCATGAAGGTCCTACAACCTTTGAGAGCAACTTCACCAATAATCAAAGAGAGAGATCTCTAGCCTCAAGCGAATTGGCCAGCCGTAATGCAAGATCACATCAGTAGCCTTTTTCTCTCTCCCCTATGTGCAAGTGGTATTATTTGAATAGCTAATCATGTTCAAGCTTAAGTTTTTCTAAATTAAGCATAGATTAGCTAGACTCATACATTATAATAAGCTAGCTTACTTTTTATTTAGGAAATGGTTTGTACTTAAGGTTGATTAAAGGACTCCTAAGCATTAAGACAACTCTTTTGGTGGAAAAAGGGCATGGGTAGGTTGTTCTAAAGCCCTTTGCTTGGTAGTTGTAAGGATGGTTGAATACATTGCTTAACTTCATGGCTGAACTCAAAGTTCTCTCTCAAACCGTACTTAACAAACTATGATTTGCTTGTTAACCTAAGTGGTTTCCTTTCATCTAAATACGGTGGCTTAGCCTTTGTAATCTAGAGGGTAGATTCCTATTTTAAATTGGGTGGCAGCTGAGCCTTTAACCCATTCATATCCTTTATTCTTCCTGATTAACATTCTGATTCATCCCAACTGAAATTTCAGGAAATCCTTGCTTGAGTTCTGATTGAGTTGATGCATAAAAGTGGTGTCAGAGCATAACTTAGTGAGTTTTTGTTTGTTTTTCCTAGTATTCCTCTATTTCTTAGCTTATACTTTGCCCAAACACATCTTCTATAACTCTATAAAGAACCCTATGGCCCAAACACACAGCCATCCACAAAAACATCTCCATTTCCCAAAACAAATTCCATAATTCCTATTCCATGTCTACAAGAGGGGAAAGTGACTCTTCTCAGCCTTGAGTTCCTAAAGGACTTGCCCTAGAAGAGGCTCGGGAGATAAGGAGTGGGAATGTCATTTAACAACCCCTAAAGGATGTCCATTCCTTGTCCACTGAAATCACCAACATCACCATCAGATTAGATGAAGTCTTTGCTAGGTTCAGAGATGATCCTAGAGGGAGAAGGACAATTAACTATGGATCGCCAACGGGTGATCCAACTCGTGCCCATTCCTCTTCATCCTCAGAAGAATGTTCACCTAGAGGGAGAAGGAGACAAGCTAGAGAGGATGATTTGAGCAACATGAGATTTGACCCTCCTAAATTTAAAGGTACTCTGAATCTAGATCATTACCTTGAATTGATTCAAACCTAAGAGAGATTGTTTGATATCAAAGAATACTAATATGAAAAGGCTTTCAAGATTGCTGTCCTTGAGCTTAAAAAATATGTGTCCCTCTGGTATGAAAATGCCAAGAGACAGAACGCTAAGGAGGGGAGGTCACAGATTAGAACTTGGTCCAAACTAAAGAGGCTCATGCATTAAACATTTCTTTTTGATAATTACAACCTTGACTTATACCCTTAGGTATCATCATTAAATCATGGAAGAATGGGAGTGGAAGAGTACATTCATGAGTTTAAACAACTCTAGATTAGTAGTAGTTTAGAAGAAGAGCAACAAACTACGCTAAGGTTCCTTAGACGACTAGATCCTAGTATTTCTGAGAAGGTTGAACTTTAGCCTTACTAGACATTGGTAAGTTGTCCATTGAAATAAAAAACAAGGGACCTTTTACCAGTTCCTACGTATGGCCTAGTCCTCAAGTCAAGTCTTAACCTATCCCTAAGGATGAGGCCATATGCAAAGATATTAAAGGATTAGACAAAGGAAAAGGCATTGTTAAAGAGTTTCCTAAGAAACTTGATGGCAAAAGATGTTTTAAGTGCCCAGGCTGTGGGTAATTTTGAGCTGACTGTCCTAACAGGAGGGCACCTACCATCAAAGAGATGGAAGACATTTATTAGATTAGCCTTGAATCCAGTGAAGAAGAAGTAGAACGAGAGGAGGTAGCTACTATCCTACCTCCTAATTTGGGAGAATTCGTAGTGCCTAAAAGGATCTTACATGCTGTGGAGGGATCCAAGGAGGAAAGTCAAGAGAGTATATCTTTCACTCCTGGTGCACCATTCAAGGGAAGGTATGTAGTTCAATCATTGATGGAGGTAGTTGTACCAATGTTACCTCAGTTAATTTAGTTGATAAGCTTAAACTACCTAATGTTCCACACCCTAGGCCATATTCACTTCAATGGCTTAAATAGGTAATGAAGTTCAATGTCTGGGCAAGTTTTGATTACCTACGCCATTGGAAACCTTAAGAATGAAGTACTGTTTGATATGTTACCTATGAATGCATGCCCTGCATTACTTAGTAGGCCATGGCAGTTTGATAAAGGATTCATTCATCACAGAAAGTCTAATACATACTCCTTTAAGGTTAAAGGCCATAGTTAGACTCTAGCCCCTTTACCCCCTAGCCAAGTCCGAAACATTATACCTAACCAAGGGGAGGTGAACACAAGTTAGAACACCTTGTTTATGAGTTGAAACATGGGTTGAGAGGTCCATAAGTGAGGGTGAACCTATTTATGCCCACTTGCATTGGGAAAAGGATATAGAGAGACACATTTACATCCACTCACTTAACCTCATATACATGAGTTTGAGGATGTTTTCCTAATGATCTATCCCTAAGTTTGCCTCCAATTAGGGGAATTAAACACCAACTTGACCTATTACTAGGGGTTGCTCTTCCAAATAAGCCAACCTATAGATCTAATCCTATGAAGACCAAGGAATTACAACGCCAAGTTCAGAAGCTTACTAGTAGAGGGTACATTAGAGAAATTATGAGTCCATGTTCTGTCTCGGCCTTACTTATTCCAAAGAAAGATGCGACCATGAGAATGTGTATGGATAGCTGTGCTATAAATCACATTATAATCAAGTATAGGTACCCTATTCACAGACTTGATGATATGCTAGATGAGTTGCATAGTTCTAATGTGTTTTCCTAGATTAACATGAGGAGTGGTTATCACCAAATCAGAATGAGGGATGGGGTTGAGTTAGCTTTTAAAACCAAACAAGGGTTGTATGAGTGGCTTGTAATGCCCTTTGGTTTATCTAATGTCCCTAGCACTTTTATGAAATTAATAAATGAGGTGCTTAAACCTTTCATTCGTTATTTTGTTATTGTATACTTTAATGATATCTTAGTTTATAGCTAGAATGAAGAGGAACACAAGCAACACCTAAGAGAGGTTTTCAATGTTCTAAGAGAGCAACAACTCCTTGCTAAGATAGACAAGTGTGCGTTTTTCACCCCACAACTCACGTTTCTGGGGTATGTGGTTTCTACCAATGGAATCCAAGTTGATCCAAGCAAAGTTGAAGCAATCCAAATGTGGTATCAACCTAGAACAGTCACGGAGGTGAGGAGTTTTTATAGCTTAGCTTCTTTTTGTAGGAGGTTCATCAAGGATTTCAGTTCTATTATGGCCTCTATTACTGAATCCATGAAGAAAGAGACATTTGAGTGGACCAAGGCTGGTCAAAATTCCTTTGAAACCATGAAACAATAGCTTTGTCAATCACCAGTTTTAGCACTCCCAAACTTTGAAGATCTATTTGAGTTAGAGTGTAATGTAAGTGGAGTAGGGATTAGGCTATTCTAGTCCAATCTAAGAGGCCTATTGCTTATTTCATTAAGAAGCTTAACGGATCTAGGTGTAACTACAACACCTATGATAAAGAATTCTATGCTATTGTAAGGACCTTACCTCATTGGGGTCATTACCTCAAGCCTTGGCCATTTGTTTTGCATTCAAATTAGCAACCTCTCATTCAATGGCCAGCACAAACTAAATTCCAGACATGCCAAGTCGGTAGAATTCTTATAATCATGTAACTTTACTTGCAAACACAAGATTAGCAAAGAGAATGTGGTGGCAGATGGCTTGTCAATGAGATATACTGTACCTTCTGTCTTGGAAGCTAAGTTTGTTTGATTTCATTCCAGTCAGGAACTTTAAAAAGATGACTCAGATTTCAAGGAGATCTTACAAGGAGATCTCAAGGGTAGTCCTTACACCATCCAGGAGGGCTTTCTATTTAAGAACAATAAGCTCTACATTTCAAAAAGCCATTTGAGAGAATTACTAGTCTGAGAGGCTAATGGTGGTGCACTTGCTAGTCATTTTGGTCTTAACAAGACCATGGACATCCTTAAAGAGATTTCTACTAGGCTAAGATGAGGAATGATGTTCACAAGGTCGTTTTAGTCTGTTCCATATGCTACAAAGCCAAGAGTCCGTTTCACCAAGGCATTTATACCCCATTGCCCGTACTTGGTCAACCATGGGATGATGTAAGCATAGACCTCATTATGGCTCTCCCTAGGACTCAAAGAGGGAAGGATGCCATTATAGTGCTTGTGGATAGATTCTCGAAAATGGCTCACTTTATTCCTTGTCACAAGACTAATGACGGTAGCTACGCGGCTGAGTTATATTTCAAAGAGATTTAGGCTCTATGGAGTGCCTAAAACCACTGTCTCCGATCGTAACTTTAAGTTCTTATCTCATTTCTGGAGGAGCTTGTGGAAGCTATTAGGCATAAACTTCTATTTAACACAACCTATCACACTCAAACTGACGGATAAATTGCAGTAATTAATCGAACCCTCACCATCTTACTTAGAGGTTTGGTTAGTAACAGCTTAAAGGCTTGGGATTTAAAGCTTCCCCATGCTTATTTTTCCTATAGTAAGGCTCCCACTTATGCTAGCAAACACTTCGCCTTTGAGTGTGTGTATGGCATAAACCCTCTCACCCCTATTGATTTGCTACGTATGCCAACTGAATCTAAGGTGAGCTATGCAACATAGGTGAGGGCCAAGGAGATGAAGAAACTTCATGAACAGATTAGAGCTCATATTGAAAAACCAAATGCAGCATACAATGCAAGGACAAATAAGCACCGCAAGCACACAGAATTCAGCCCTGATGATCTAGTTTGAATACACTTAAGAAATGATAGATTTCCTTCGAGGAGGAAGAATAAGCTCATGGCCAGAAGGGATGGTCCATTTAAGGTCATTAAGAACATAGGGGACAATGCCTACAAGCTCTAACTTCCAGGAGACATAGCTATTTTAGCCACCTTCAATGTAGGTGATCTAAGTCCTTATGTGGAGGGCTATTTTGAGGGCAAATCCTTTTAAAGAAAGGGAAGCTAATATGAGTCATAGTGATACTACCTGCGAGAGAGAAGGTAATCCAATTTTAAACACTTCAATCATGTCTTTATTCTCCCTTAATAATCCAGAACTAGGCACTATTTTAAGCAACATCATCCAGAACTAGGCACTATTTTAAGCAACATCCTTGGTGGTGATCCTACTTTGTTGGACTCCCTACGAAGTTCTCTTTTGAAGAGTAAAGTCCATTTTGGTGATTAGTCAAGGCATTTTACATAACAAGCCAAAAATAGTAGCATACTTACTCTGGGTTACTTTCTGCCCAATTTGAAAGAAGTGGTTGTTTCTTGACCTTAAACCTAACTTAGGACTGAGTTATTATTTGGGGAATTCCTAACATTCTATTGTACTCCTCATACTGGAAAATCATCCCTAAATCAAGTCTAGCTTAAAAGAATAACTATAATAAAATTGGTGTTGACCTGGGTTGTCTAAATCAAAATAAGTTGTTTTGACTTTGCAATGGTTTTTGCTACAACAAGAAGGCTTGCTCACCTTCCTCCATGCTTGCTTGGCCCTTAGATTTCCAAGAACACAACCATGAAGGTCTTCGAACTTTTGAGAGCAACATAGTCCATAATCAAAGGGGGAGAGAGAGAGAGAGATCTAGTCTCACCCAGATTGGCCAGCCGCAAAGCAAGATTACATCAGCAGCGTTTGTGTCTCTCCCCTATGTGCAAGTGAGCTTATTTGAATATCTAATCGTGTTCAGGCTTAAGTTATTGTAAATTAAGCATAGATTAGCTAAACTCATGCATTTTAACAAACTAGCTTACTTTCTGTTTAGGAAATAGTTTGTACTTAAGCTTGATTAAGGGTTTCCTAAGTAGTAGGACAACTCTTTTGGTGGGAAAAGAGCAGTTTCTTTTGAAGCCCTTCCCTTGCTGGTTGTAAGGATAGTTAAGTACATTGCTTAACTTAAAGTTCTCTCAAACCTCACTTAACAAACTATGATTTTCTTATTAAACTGAGTGGTTTTCTTTTATCTAAATCTGGTGACTTAGCCTTTATGATTTAGAGGGTGGACTCCTATTGTAGCTTGAGTGGTGGCCGAGCCTTTAACCCATTCATATCCTTCGTTCTTGCTTATTAACATTTGGATTCATCCCAACTGAAATTATAAGAAATCCTTGCTTGAGTTTTGATTGAGCTCATGCATCACAAGCCCGCATCGTTGTTGCTGCTTTTGGTTTTTGAACCAGTGATTTAGCATGGTTTCCCCATCTCAACAACAATGCTCATGCCACATTCCATCTTTCGGAAGAGTCTTAGTAGGACCCACTCGTGCAGTCTTTATGGCCACGCCACCTTCTCGACACTCCTTTTCTACCCATGAGCACGCGCCTATTGCACTTATTTCCTTCCGTTCTGCTATCTTGTCTCTCTTATCCACACTTAAGCATAGTAGATGATTGTGAATCTTCCTAATCCAAAGACATCATTAGGCTCCAAAAACAAATGGAGGGGCTCATAAGGGAGCTTAAGCAAGTGAAAGGAGCTATGTCCACTAGAAGAAGAACTTATAATCGAGAGCGTGATGTGAGTTACATTGATTTTCCCCACTCACCTTCTCATGAAGATTATGATAAAGGGGATAGAGGATCTAGGAAAATAAGCCATCTAAAGGATGACCTTAAAGACCTCAAGGTGGAAGCACCAGAGTTTGATGACAACCTCAAAATAGAGAATTACTTAGATTAGGTATAATCCATGGAAAGGACATATGAGTTCAAAGGATACAATGTTTTTCAAGTTGGTCATTCTCAAGATGAAAGGGTATGCTCCTCTATCGTTTTAGAATTTATAAAATAGCGAAGCAAGGGAAGCTAAGTTCAAGATCAAAATATGATCTAAGCTCAAAAGACATATAGAGAAGAGATTATTACCATCGTCATATAAATAAGAGGTCTACCTCACGTTTACCTCTCTAAACCAGGAGAATCCTAAGTTTAAAAAGTATATTAGGGAATTTGAACAACTCCAAATGAGGCTTAGATTAAATGCAGGAACTGAGCTCACCATACCTAGATTCATCAAAGCTTTATCACCTAGTATTTCTAATAAGGTAGAGCTCCAGCCTTATCTTTTCTTTGGTATTGTGTGCAATCTTTGCAATCAAAGTTGAGAGGCAACTTAAGGAAGAAAATCCTTCCCAAAAACCTCTACTAAGAGCCCCCCACCCCAATTCACAACCAAATTGAGCCTCCACCTCCTTAATCTAATGCTCTTGGCAAGGCAAAAGGAATTGCTACTAAGCCACCTAAAAGTTAGAAGGGAGGACACGATTCAATTGTCATGGTTTTGGATACTTTCAAGCCGATGGTCCTAATAAAAAGGTACTTATTATTACAGAGTCAGATGAGATCCAAGCCATTAAAGAAGAATCTAATAAAGAAGTGGATGGAAATGATGTGCCTAATTTGGTTATTCTAGATCTTGGTGAATTGTCATTGATTAAGAGGGCTTTACAAGTCAAAGGGCTTTCAAAATAGCCAAAGGGAATAAATTTTTCATTCAAGGAGTACAATCTGAGGAAAGGAATGCCACTCAATCGTAGCTAGTGGTATTTGTACTAGTGTTGCCTCTTGGACACTAATTAATAAGTTTCAAATCCCTATCAAGGAGCATCCTACTCCATGCTCCATTCAAAGGTTAAAGCCAAGCAATGAGGTAACCACTTTAAGGACTCTCTTGTTTCATTCTGCATTTATCCTTATAATGGAAAAGCTTTTTGTGATTTCTTCTCCATGGATACATGTCAGTTATTACTTGGTAGCATGGTTATTTAATAATTATGTGCAATATGATCAGCATGCCAACATGGACACACTCAAGCACAAATTGTCTCTCATTAATCCCTTTATCTGCACTCAAACCTATAAAATTAAGCAGGGAAAAGGTAATTGAGAAAGGCCTTTACATGAATGAAACACGGGATGAGTGTGACACCAAGAAGAACATGCCTTGAATTGCCTTACTAATGGTCAAGCTAAACAAAAGTGGGGAAGTGAAACCTTTATCTCCTATGGTTCACCAAAATCTTGAAAAAGTGATCTAAAAATAGCCCATTCCCAAAGCCCTATTGACCCTCAAATCATCCTTGCAAGAAAGCACCCATAAGGACAACCAATCTATGAATGGCAACTCTCTTGAGCCTAGCAAAGATGAATTATCTTGTAGGTCTTCAATGAACTCATAAGCATAAGGAGGACTAATAATCACTTTGGAGCACTCCCTAAATTCTTTAAGAAGTCTTACATGTTCAAGAAGGAAGGTTAGCACATTGAGAATTCTCAAACCCAAAGGGATCGATTGTTCTTAAGGTCGTTGTCAATAGAATATTACCTTAAGGATATGAGCGCAAATACTTACGAAAATGGGAGTTTGATCATAAGGCATCATGGTCAACTTTGAGTTTTCAAATTATTAGCAACAAATAAGGCAGTTTAGTTCATGATTACCCCACTTCACCCAAAATGACCATGACTTCGGATTTTAGCCGGATTTTTCTTATTAGTTTATGTTGCTATGCATCTCTAAGAATCATGAACAAGGCACCATGGAAAGCTTAAATAGTGGACTTTGAAGTTATGCTCATACATTTAGTTCAGGGTAATTTTTGGTGGTGATTTGTGCGAAATTTGAAGACTACCCAAATTATGTAGAATTTCTAATTTTCATCTCTCATTTTCCTTGACCATTTGAGGGACTTATCTATATCCAATAGTGGCATGACTGGTATGGTTGGAAAGCACCTTAGGCCTATTTTCTAAATTTATAATTTTTATAAACCAAAAATTATATAGAGAGAAATAGCATTTGAAGTAAGGAAGTGTCCAGAAAAATATAGCAAAGGATAGTTTTGGATATTTGCAAAGAGAAAAGAATTAAAACTATCCAATCTTAATTTTCTCACATGGCCAACACACGAAGGAAGAGTTTCCCAATAGTGATACCTTCAAATGATAAGCATATCCTTCTAGCAGCATCTAGAAAGTAAAAGGATGTGCTGTCCGAACTCAGACTGATCTGAGGTTGTAATTATCTCTAAATTTTTTATATAATTTCCTTGAATAGTTGTTGCTGGCCCAGTGGCTTCCTTTTTCCAAATGTAAGAGCTGATTCTTGAGATTTTTTTTTTTTTTTTGGTTGTTGGTAAAAATCATATTTGAAGAATACGAGTAATGAATGAATGAAATGACATGGTGTTAATTTCTGTTTCCAAAATATCTTTAAAATCAATATCTCTTTATGAGTGGTGATTTTCGAAGTCTCCATTTTAGAATTCTCTTTACTTCACCCATTAATGAGCAAAACAACAAAATTTAATGCAACAGAGGATTCCACATAGGATCTCGACTCTATCTCCTACTCTCCTCCTAAGGGTGCACCTGTAAGCGATGAAAAAAAAGAAAGCAAAGAAATCGTGGATTCAGAAAAGAGGGGTGGCCAAGGAGGAGGCTGATAAAATGTGAAATTATCGAAAAAATTGTCAGAAGTGGGATTTGAATCCACACCCTCGTTAGAGGACCAGAACTTGAGTCTGGCACCTTAGACCACTCGGCCATCCTGACCAATGTAAATATTTTCCATTATTTTATATTTGTATTAATACAACCAGTCCATAGATTTGGACCCATTGATATATTGTTCTATTAGTGGAATATTTTGACAAACGTTCAGGGAGGTATAAATGGGAAAGGAATGATATAAGGATAGCTATCGAACGCTTTAATCATAAGATAAAGATGTTTAACTTTTTTAGGGCTAAATTTAGATTAAAGAATTTTTTTCCCCAAAACTAATCAAAATTAGATTTCAAAAAGTCTAACCCTACATGACAAACATAATCTTAATCTGATATCAAGCTATTTTGAGAAACACGAACTCGACATCAAACTGAACCGATTTGCTATATTTTCTTCGTCTTTTTTGGTTGGGGGTGAGAAATAGGGGTTGAACCGCTAGTTTGTTACCTTTTATAATGAACTTTGCGATGCAAGGGCATAATTCAAACTTTTTTAAATATATTACTAACATAATAGATAGTTTCATTTCAAATAGTAAAAATAAATTGATGTATCAAATTATTTAACATATTATCATCTAACCAATGACCACATAAAATATGTGAAAAGTACATGCAATAATTTTAGCAATTGTTGTTTTAAGTTCATTAAATGTAAATGAGCAATAAATATATATCAACTCTAAGATTAGTAATAATTCTAGAACAATGTAATTATTAGTTTTTGAGTTATTATTATTTCTTTTCTTTTTGTTTCCTTTTAAATCACCTAAAATTTCTTTTGTTTTCATAACATAATTATTTATTTACTATTTTCTCGTCAAATAATTGTTTTTATAGGCAAATTGTATTGACCACCTTTTTAATTTATTAATGCAATGAATATTTTATTATAGTATATTAATAAATATATAAGATACACAAAAAAGTCATTTTTTAAAAATAATTGTAGCCTTGCATTACTTGAACCATAAATAGACATTTATGTAGCTAATTAATTTTATGTGGCACTGCACATGGCACTCATATGAGCCATACTTTAATGCAACATAGGAGAGAATATAGCGATATGTAAGCTTGCCATGTAGGATGTCATATATGAGAGAATAGTCATGTGAGATACTTTAATGCAACGCGGGATGCTACATAAGATTTAAAATAAAAAGAAAAGACTATATAAGTGGATGCAAATTTAATGCAATATTAAATTCTATTTAATAAAGTAACTTCTCACATACCTTCCTATTATTTAATAACAAAATTTAATCATAAAATATATATGATTTAGTGATGCAAATACAATAAAAAATGCAAGTTAGATATTAATTAAGAATAAAAAAGCATGTTATTAGTAGGGAAAAAACTAAAGAAGACTCGCTTTACTTTTGCATCAACAAAATAATATAATACGTCATTACTTTTTTTAATAAAAACTCTATTCTCTTAATAAGATATTAAAAAATTATTTAACTCACACTCTTGCATTATAAGAGTATAACCTTAGTATATATTAAAAGTTAGATAGAATACATGTATGATTGATATATGGGATGCTATGTAGGATGCCATCTAAGGTACCATTTGGGATAAGATGCCATGCAGAATAGCAATATAAAAGTCTTCCATCATGGAACTAAGATGGATGCAAGTTATTAATGCAATTTTAATTCAATTTAATGTTATATGTTATGACCAATTAGTAATTAAATTTTGTCTTTAAAAACCTAAATATAGAACAAAGAAATGATTTAAATGTTGCCCTAAAAAAAGATTGAAGTGTGTTGGACATTATTTTTGAGGTAAGTATATATTAGACATATAAATCGAGATATATTTATTTTTATATATTTATTTTTAAGTGAATATTTCATGAGTTGGCACTTGAATGTTGATTGGATTTTTATTTTACATATTGTAAAACTTGATTGCTTAAACATGTCACATAATTGGATTTAGATAATACAAATACAGCAGGACCTTAATATGATTGTGGTTTCACTTACGACTACTTTAAGCTGGTACAATATTTAGTTTCTTTTCAAATTTATAACTTATGTTTATGATATTAAAAAAAAAATTTCAGTGATTTATTCAACTTATATTTTACTTGACATTACATTTTTCCTTCATAAATCACATAGTATAATCATTTTTGTTAGCAAATTTAAATCTGAATTTAAATGTAATAGGCAAATTAATATATAAGAGTAATTTATCGACATTTCCATAATAGACCATAACTAACTTCATAAGTAGTACTCCCCCACCCCAGAAAAAGAACGTTAAAAGTTTCCCTAAATTCAAATGGTACTAAAATTTCTTCATTTGGTACCAATCTTCTTTTTAAAATTTTTTTTCTTTTGGCTTTTTTAAAAATAATTATGCACCAAAGATATAAGATTAGTGTCAAAGAGTTATCGGTCTTTTTGTTACTACTGTCAACAAATTTCCCAGGTTTTGTTGATCAAGAGAATAACTAATCAAATTATCGACATAATCGGCAATGGACATATGAAAGACCACCAGCACTAATAAATAATATTGAGGGTGGCCATTACACAATTGACACAATAAGCAATGGACATATGAAGTAAGTGCACACATAATGTATATAATTAAATCAATAGAAATCTCTAGGGGGGAAAAACATACCTTTTAGTTAAGGCCTTTCATATGACACTTTTATTTTTAAATTTAAAATTGTCAATTACTTTATTTTTTGTATTTTTAAGTATAATGCTCCAATTCAATTATATACATTATCTTACTTTCTATTATTATAGATTTTGCAATAATGTGCATATTAAAAAAACTATAGGTTCAAACTAATAAAAATAAATGTTATACAATTTAAAATTAGAACCCTTTTAATCTTCAGTTGATCAACTACCAAACGCCCTGTCTTGCAAGTATATAGCAAACTATTCTATAATGGTCAAATGAAAAGATGCCAAAATGAAAAGAAAAATATACACAATTTAAAATTCCTACTTAAATTTGATCGCTTCAAATAAGATTACATTATATTATTAAGATAATGTCATGACTCTAAAAATTTGCCTTACATACCAAAAAATAAAGTTATATACATCTGCAATTCATTCTTATTCGTAATTAACACACATTACATTACTATATGAATATTTCATATTAGAACTATTTTTCACACATTACATTTCACATTAACATATGATGCATTTTTAAAAATAAAACCCAAATTTAAGAAAGATAACATTAAATTACAGAAAATACTATAGTTTTCCTTCACTCCTTTGCTCCCACCGTCAATATGGCTATTTCACATAATCATGATCCTTTTAAACTAAAAAAAAAAAAATCAAGCAGCGACAAACCACATAATACCTTAAAACAAAAATAATAATAATAATAAGGAACTTCTTGACTAACAAGATTGAAAAAGATATACTGCACATTAAAAATTCAGATACATATAATTAAGATAATTTCATGGGAAATAAAGTTAGAAAAGAGGTGCTATCACAAAGTCTATGAAACTCAGTATACTATAGCACCACCAACAACAAATACAACAAGATACTGATATTTATTAACCGAGAAGTGATAGCCATTGTACAACGCACGGATAAAAAACTAATGTCTCTTTATGAGTGGTGTTTTTCAAAGTCTGCATTTTAGAATTCTCTTTACTTTGCCCATAAATGAGTGATTTGGTACTACCAATAGTGGATCTATGGAGGCTCACAATGGTGGGAAATCGTAATAATGGTAATAAAGGGAGTCCTAGCTACAACAAAGGTCGATAGAGGTACAACAAATCACGACAACAATAAGAGCAATAAGTAGAATAAGTAGAATAAGCCCTCTACTAAGTGCACCCTTAGAGGCTTTGTATCATATAATTGAGTTCTTTCATTGTTCAGTACCCTTGGCTGCTTTACTTCTGTTTCGAACACTTTGAATACAGGTACTAACCAAAATGTGGGCACATATCGATAAAAGCGAATTTGATTGCCTACGATGGCAATGACCACGGATTTTGACTTTCTCCTATAAGATAGTATCGTCTAAGACTTTGTATACCTAATTTCATGAAAAAACATTTATTTTTATTTATCAAAGATAACATCTCTAAAGCATTCAAGTTCAATTCTGTATGAAGGAAGAAGAATTGGGAGCATGTTCTTTTCATCTTATAATAAATAGTTATCATTAATTAGCATTTATTGTAATTAATACAATTTGGCATTATTCTATGCAATTTAGCACAAATCAGTACAATTCAACACAATTCAACACTTGTAGAAACTATAAAGTGCTTATAGATTAGATTATGATTAAATCCAAATCACCTAATTGTTTGTAGTACTTGGATTTATGTTACTAATAATATGAATAGGTTTATCATTTTAATTGTAAAATGTGTATTATTTTGACGAAATAATTTATTACTTAAGTCCATAAATTTGTAATTGAATTTCTAAAGTTACATAATTATTTTAAGAACCTAATAAATTGACACAATTTTTGCTTTGAAAAATATTTCTAATCAAAATTTAATTACTTTAATAGCAACTGTCGACTCCAATTTATATTAATATAGCTAATGACCTATTTTTATTTTTTACCAGTATCCCTCATTTTCTTCCAACAACTTCTAACTCCAATTTATACTAATGTATATTCTTAACAATTCTAACTATAATTATTTAACAAATTGAAACAATAATGCAATCCATTGTATCCAAAAATAATTGAAGTTTTTGTGTCAATAGTAACCACTTCAAACAGTACATATATCACAAATTATTACTATATAATACACATCAACTTAAAAAATCCTTCCATTTTATGAATAGATATGCATTTGCGAAAGTTCATCTTAGGTGTATACACATTTCAACAAATATTTCTAAGCATTGTTCTTCTCGCAATGTATTGGTTTAAACCCAAACGTAACTTAACCAAGTCTAAACAGAATCTATATTTTTCATGAATAATCCTGTTAACAACATTTTATCGGTCAACTTAGTAAATTAATTATAGTAGTGAACTTGAAAATCATGAATAACCTTCTTAACAACATTTTATCGGTCAATTTATTGAGTTAATTATAGTAGTGCACTTGAAAATCATTAATTTTAATATCATATGACCTAATGCATAGTCAATTGACCCAAATGTGACTAGAATACTAAACTCAACATAAGTAGCAACTCATTTGTCATACCTGATTGTCATTGAGAAAGAGGAGCAAAATTGATTAGTTTTCAATTATTATCTTCAAAAAATTATGCCTTGATTGTTTTAAAAAATATAGCTAATCTTATTTAAAGTACGATACTTTGAAATTATCAAAATTCAAATTTAAGGGCTAATTTAGTTGTTATTTAATTTTATAAGTTTAGACATCTATTGCTTAAGCTTTTTTAATCACATTCAAAATGTTTGAACTTTAAAGACTATAAGACCTTCGTTCCTATATTAAAATATGAACCCTAACCATAAGCCCTTCCTATTATATGTGACTTTTGGCATTTACAGATGTAAAATATAATCAATAATACAAACTACTTGGTAGTGGACATAATTTCTTGTTATTGTATATTAGATTTTATTAACTAAATAAATATTTAGTATAATATATTAACCTAGACTTATATATCGACTACATGAAGCTAAATTTAGGAATATGATACTAAATTATTATAGACACCACATTTTATATACATATTTTATATATACATATATATATATATATATATATATATATATATAATATATATATGTAGTATATATACTATATATATATATATATATATAATATTATATATATGTGTTTGTGTGTGTGTATGCGCGCGCGGCGCGCGTGTGACATATATAATATATATATAGATATATATATATATATATATATATATATAATATATTATATATATATATTATATATATTATATATATATATATATATATGTACATATATGTATATGTACATATATGTATATGTACGTATATATATATGTATATATATATGTATGTATGTATGTATGTATAATGAATGTCACGTATTTAAGCAATTGCTTCCAAATGCTCACAAATAATATGTATAATTCTTGAATATTAGGTTGAATCTTTAATCATAAGCCTTTAATACAATTAAACCCCTAACTTGAAGGCTATAAACTCTGTATTCTAAATGCTCAATCCCGAACACTAAACCATGCAACATAAGTCTTAAAACTTGATGTTTGAACCTTAGGGTGAGCCATAAATCAAAAGCCTCAAATACTAAGCTATAAACCCTAAGACTTCGTTTGGAGCTGGGAAAATTTAGTGGAAAGAAAAAGAAAATTGGGAAAGTTACTTTTTTTTTCTTTTGTTTGGTTTAAAGAAAATCACAAAGATAAAAAATATGAAGGAAAGTTAGATAGAAAAATTGTTAGAAACAAGTGATAAAATTTTCCTCATAAAATTGTGAGGAAAGTTTGAGGAAAATTCCCAACCTCCTCCACCGTTGCATTACTTAGATGACATTAACATGATTCAAGTAGTTTATTAACATTCAAATTTCTCATCTAAATTTATGTATTTTTTCCTCAATCCAAATAAAAAAAAAAAAACTTATTTTCTCGCTGCGTTTGTCCTTCACTTTTTTTTTTTCCTTCAACATTTTTTTCCACCAAATTTTGTAAGAACCAAATGAAGCCTAAAGTTAAACAATAAACACTTTCTTGTTATAAGCTAGGTAGATATCTTAAACTTTAAACCCTAAACCCAAAATGCTAAGCCATTACATTTGGACCCTCGGTTGACGTTTAAGGCTTGGGATTTTAAACTATGCATTTCGTGTTTGAGGGTTAAGGTTTATGTTTTTGGGTTGAACTCCCAAGTATCAATAACTAAAGTAAGGGTTTCAAATAATATTTTGTTTAGGAGGTAGAGCTATAGTTTAGGGTTTAATATGTAGTGTCTATGTTTTAGGGTTGAACCCTAACTGTCAAGGATCAAGATTTAAGATCTTAGGTTTCAGGTATAGTGTTTTGGGCATAGAGTTTAAGGTGTGGCTTACTATTCGGCATATAATTTTAATGTTACATATGTGTATATATATATATATATATATATATATATATATATATATATATATTATATATATATATATATATATATATATTATATATATATATATATATATATATATATCAACGTACTATCAAACTTTTCATACCACTGTTTAGGGGCCTGTTTTAGGCCGTAGAGGGATTTTCTAAGCTTACAAACTTTATTCTCATACCCATAAACCGCACATCCCTCAGGTTAAGACATATAGATCTCTTCCTCTAGGTCACCATTAAGGAATGCCCTTTTCACATCCATTTGATGGACAACAAGACTGTGTGTAGTAGGTAAGGAAACTAGAGTTCTAATGGTGGCAATTTTGGTAACAGTAGAATAAGTGTCTAAGTAGCGAATCCCCTTCTTCTGACCAAATCCTCTAATCACTAGTCTCGCTTTGTATTTATCAATTGAAACATCAAGTTCAACTTCTTCTTGAAGATCCATTTACTACTGAGAGGCCTGCTACCGTTAGGTAAGTCAACCAACTCCCAAGTTTGGTTTGACATTATAGAGTCTAATTCACTCTTAATGGCCTCTTTCCAGAAACTAACACCCATTCATGACCTCTGCAAGAGTTTTTAGATCTTCTTTGGTAAAGTAAGTAGAAAGTAGTTCATCGGCCAAGAAATTCACTTCAAAAGTCTTCAATCAAAAAGCTAGTAAGAAGGTCAGGACCAAAACTGGCCTCAACTCTACATTTCTTACTCTTCCTAAGTTTATAAATTGAGTCTCTAACAACAGATCTAGAAGTAGGCATGTTCACATTGTCAAGTACAGGCACAATTTCATACACTATAATAAGGGCATTCTTTTCCAAAGGAAAAACATGCTCAAAGAATTCCGCATCCCTAGATTCACAAATAGAGAAGTCATTCGATGACATGAATCTATATGCAACACTATTTTGGGTATAACCAATAAATACAGAATCAAAGAGTTTAGGACCAATGTTTTCTCATTTCAACTCAGGAAGGGGAACTTTAACCAAACACCCCCACACCCCTAAGAAACTCAAGTTGGGGGCATAGCCTTTCCGTAGGTCATATGGGGTCTGGTCTAGCTTCTTATGTAGTACTCTATTAAGAATATAACATGCATATAAAACAGCTTTCCTCCATATATTATCAGAAAGCTCCGAACTTAGAAGCATGGCATTGTTCTTTTTTTTACGTTCGACTATCCCAATCTGTTGGGGAGTACGGGTTGCACTAACCTCATGTATGATACCATTTTTCTCACGAAAGGTAGTCAGGGAGTTAGTCTCATATTCTCCACCCCCTATCGATTCTAAGTCGTTTGATTTTTCAGTCCAGTTGGTTTTCCACTTCTGCCTTGTACGCCAAAAATATTTCCTCGGCCTCATTTTTTGACCTAAGGACTCTAGTACATCTTGAATAGTCATCCACAAAAGTGATGTAATATTTTTTTTCCCCCTTTGCTGACTGTTTTTGAAGCCTATTAGGTCTGAATGTACTAGTTCTAGTAATTATGTTTTTCTACTAGTGACAGATTTGAAAGGCTTTTGAGCATATTTAGCTTCTATACGCACATGACATTTAGAAAAATTATCAATATTCATAGTGGGAATTAAACGCATATTCTTGAGTTGTTTCGTGAAAGCAAAATTAACAAGGCCTAGCCTACTATGCCACATATCAATAGACTTAGCAATATGAGCAGAACTAGAAGCATTTCCATTCATGGTCTCAGAAGCAAGATCAAATAAAAACAAATTTCCATTCAGGTATCTCTTCCCAACAAAGACCTCATTATGATAGATAACAACTTTGTCATGTCCAACAACAATTTTCAATTCGACTTTGTTAAGAAGTATACCAGAAACCAAGTTTCAGTGAAGGGAAGATACATACAACACCTTGCTTAAGGACAGGAATTTGCCATAGGTAAACTTAAGAAGAATCTTCCCTTTACCCATAACTCTAGCATTCGTAGAGTTTCCTATGTAGACACATTCACCATCTGTCACGTCTTGAAAGTCCTGCATAAGTTCTGTGTTAGCGCAGAAGTGCCTTGAAGCTCCAGTGCTGTAGATCCATTCAGCACTGTTAGCCACCAAGTTTGCCCCTTCGACTGCCGCACAGATGATTTTAGTGTCCTCAGCAAGGTTGGCTTAAGCTACAGGTTCTCTGGTAGGCTTCTAGTTCAGTTGAGACTGTCCCTTGCAGAGAGGACATGGACATTGGTGTACTTTATGCCCTAGCTTGCTGCAAACATAGCACAACTCCTTTGATTTCTAGATCTTGTTGCTGAACTTGTTCTGCTACCTAGGTTGGTTCGGCTATTGATTCTTCTTACCTTTGCCTTTAAACTTGTCTCTGTAAGTAGACACAGTAGATTCAACTAAGTTAGCTTTAGAATAATTTAAAGATAGGGAGTCCAGCTTATCTTTGAGACGATTATCATCTTCAGTTCTCATGTAGCAAATCAGTTCCTGCAGGGTGAGATCTTTCTTCTTATGTTTCACTTGATTCTTATAGTCACTCCAGGATGGTGTTAATTTCTCGACCAACACATTGGTCTACAAAATATCACTTATCTTCATGTTTTCATTCAGAACTTCAGCACACAGGTTCTTATAAATATGAACCTGCTCCATGATTGCTTAGTCATATGATTCAACAGATGTCCTTGACTATTTTGTTGTCTTTCTTGAATTTGTTCTTAGTAGCCTCATTAGTAGGTTTGCTGTAAGACCCGCCTTCTTTATTTTAAGTTAACCTGGCTGTCTTACTTTTTACGTTCTAAAATCGTATTTTTATTAACTATATAAGTTAAATTATTATCAATGTGCTTATGTGAACGATAATTTTATTAAAAAGAATTGCTGTTGTTATTATTGATTTTATTGACGTTACTTATTTATAAAATTATTGCATCGATGCTAACCTGAGTTTTTAAAATCGTTTTTCGTTTTATTTAGTCGATTCCCGAAGTTTAAGTAGGATGCCACTTGTAGGGCGTTTCGACCCGAGCTTAGACCGATCGATAACGAAAATGGGAACGGGATTTAATTAGTGTGGCTTTTGGAACCCAAAAAAAAAAAAAAAAAAACATAAGGGGCCGAAGCCCCTTACTTTTCTCAACAAACGGCACGACGGAGGTGCGTTTTCCAAACCCCAGCCCCGCCACCACACTACACGAAGGCAGAGAGAGGAAGAGAGAGAGAAGGGGGCCGACGGACGGCAAGCCGGGGCCAAGGACGGCGGCAGCGGCGCACCGGCGAGTCGGGCGCTGTCCGACCCATGGCTCATCGCGAGAGAGAGAGAGGGGTCGAGCGAGCAGAAGAAACGAGGGGGGGAGCACGATGGGGCCTCAAACGCCGGCGAACCGGCGGCGGTTGAGCCAGGTTCCGGCAGCCACCAGTAGCAGCAACGATAAAGGGCTAAAATCAGGTCTGGGTTGGGTTGCTTCGAGTCTGAGCGCAGCAGCAAAGACGGACGGAATTCGGGTCCTTAAGCGTCCAAATTCAGCCCCAAAGTCCCAAAATCAGGTCCTCTACCTTGGAGTCCAAGTGGGTGTTTCTCGCCTCCTAAGTATTAGTAGATTCGAAAACGTTTTAGCGTAAACGATGATGCATGTCAGCTTAGGTTTAGTTCATTTCATCAAATATGTAATGAGAAACTATGCATGTTAAGTTAGATGGAATACATGCCTGAAAACTTAGTTCGAAATGAGTTATGTATGTTTAGATTCGATTCAAGTGAATTCAGTTATTACATGCCTGAAAATATAGTTCGAAGCGAGTTATGCATGTTTAGATTCGATTCAAGCGAATTTAGTTATTATATGCCTGAAAATATAGTTCGAAATGAGTTATGCATGTTTAGGTTCGATTCAAGTGAATTCAGTTAATGCATGCCTGAAGGGTTGACTTGAATAGTAACTTCGATATGATAAATGAATGCTTAGAATCGTATTACGCTTAAATGACTTAAATAGGTTCGAATAGTAACTTCGATATAATAAACGAATGTCTTGAAATGCATTATGTTTAAATGGCTCAAATAGGTTCAAATAGTAACTTCGACGTATGAAACGAATCCCTTGAATCATATTATGTTTAAGTGGTTTATTTAGATTCGAATAGCAACTTTGATGTAATTAAACGAACGTTTAGAATCGTATTATGCTTAAATGACTTAAATAGGCTTGAAATGTTACTTCGAGACAATTTAAATGGTTTATTTAGATTCGAATAGTAACTTCGATGCAATAAACGAACGTTTAGAATCGTCTTATGCTTAAATGACTTAAATAGGCTTGAAATGTAAATTCGAGACAACGAATGACGCTCCGAATCGATACTTGTCTATTTAGTTGAATTATGCTTATGAAATAGCTTTGGAAATAACATTTGAATGATGAACTGAGCATCTTTATGTCCCTTAACTGCAATACATGAATGTAATCATGTTTCATGCTTACTTAGTTTAACTTAGCTTACTAAACGTCCGTTTCAAGTTAAGGCTGTATGAATGTCTATATATATATGTGTGTATGGTTATAACCATTGGTTGTAGCGCACTACTAATTGTTATTTGTTTGTTTGGTAAGTTAAGCATTGGTAAGATGCGTAAGTTTATGTATCGCTTTTCAGTATACCATAATGATTAGGATGCTAAATTGTGAAATTGAAACCAAGATGGTAGTTAGATGGTTTGAGGTAGAACTATGAGTGGTTCGACGACCTGTGGTCGGTTGCTATGTGAGGAAGGAGTCTAGGTTATAATTACCGCAATCGTGTGGATTGCGAGACCGTGTGTGGCTCATTGTGTTGTTGAAATGATTATGAAGTGCTTGAATGTATTATGTGCAAATCCCACCTCTTTTATGTTATTAAGATGCATTATGCGTGTAAAAGTATTATTTTGAAAAAGGATGTTTCTCGTGTTTCAAAACAGTAATAGCCATGACTATTAGCAATCAATGGCCTATTTTCGCTATACGAACTTCGTTTTGGGAGTGAACTCGCTTGAACGGGTGAATCCCTAAAGGATTTGATTGAAAAGAAAGTGCGATGTGTGAAAAAAAAGATTTCGCTGTGAGAGGCAGCAAAATTATTAGCCGTTATGGCCCATACGCTTTCAATTGGCCATGCTTTGGACAATATGTTATGAATGATGTTAGCCTAGGGGATAAGTCCTGTTACTAGGAGACCCTAGAAAACCCTGACGAGGGTAATGATCCGATATGTTATATGTAGCCGTCCCAGGAGTAAGAGCTTAAGCGTGAGCGTTAGGCCTCACTATGGGGTTGAGAATAGATCTCACCCAATCAGCACCCTATAATGATCTTATGCCAGATGTATTTTTCTAATAAGCAAAGAAAAGCATATGGCATTTTGCCATTTTAAGTATTTTAGAAGAAAGAAAGTTTCAAGGGCCATTAACAGGCTAGTTGAATGAAATGTAAAAAGTTATAAGGGTCATTATGCGACCAATACGAAAGAGATTTCCTTTAATGAAAACGAGCCTCAAAGAGGCTAAGAAAAGAGTTTTTATGGGCCTTAAGAGGCTAAGCAAAGTTTTTTCAAGAAAAGAAGAAAAGTTTTCTGTGCATGTTTTGTGCTTTTCTTATGAATGGAATGTGCTTGAGATTTCAAGTAAGCCTAAGTACAGTGTTTTGACAAGAAGAAAGAAAGATGCCTGTGCATATCATATGAATGAGATCTAAGTAAAGTATACTAATGAAAATAGAGTTTTATGTGAACATTTCAAGTATAACTTTTGAATGAGATCCTAAGTAAGATACGATCATGAAAAAAAAAAGCCTTATAATCATATTTCATGCATACCCTATGAATGAGATTTGAATGAGACTTGAAATGTGTGTGTGCCTTATGTGTACCATATGAATGAAATGCTAAAAAAAGTATGATTATGAAAAGAGATAACCTTATGTGCACATCATATGAATGATGTTTCATGTATAGTTTAAATGGAATGCTAAGAAGTTATGTTATAAAAAGAAAGATCCCTATGCTTAGCCCTCGATGCTTGCTTACTTGCTTAACTGCTTGTTAGTATAGGAACTTAGTCATTGAGGGACCTAGAAATATGTTTTAGTGGTTAAAATGAAGTTTATGTTTAGCAATCCTTCCATATGGACTTTATGAATGCCTAATATTATAGTAAAATATGAATACGTGATATGTGACTATTAAAGATATTATTACCTGCAACGGTTTTCATTTTAAGGCGGTCGGGGGACACTCACTAAGCGTGTGGTTGCTCATCCCACTACTCTTTCCACTTTTCCCCCCAGGTTTGCTTTGTGATAGGAAGAAGTTGAGTCAATTATGTCAAGATGGAGTCTATTCTCGCTTGCAAAGTGTCATGTGTGCCTACTTACGTCTTTAATGAAGTCATGTAAGGTATTCTTAGTTTGTAAACGTTTGTAAACAATTATTCTAGTTCATGTAATGCATATGGTATGAAGGTCGCTCTGTATGGCCGTATGAGCCAACCATCTAATTAGTTAGATGTTTTCTTAGTCAAAGTTAGTTATGATTTGGGATGTAAACCCCAATACTCCGGTTATGTGAACCGTTGAGTTATATCTTTCATTTATTCTTTATTAATGAACTATTCTGTCCAGTGTACTCCGAGCGAGTGGCTCATTGAGTTATGAACTCCGGCGTATGGCCGTTGAACTTTCTTTAAATGTTTTACGCTTCCGTTGATTTGCAGGGGTTTATTGTAAGGCTTTTAGCCTGGAAACGGTTAGTTTTTAGGGAAAACTCTGTCCGTTTCGTCCCAGAATTTTAAGTAAAACGTTAAGAATACGTAACGCTCCTGGCCCTAGGGGCTGGGGGTGTTACATTGATGGTATCAGAGCAAAGGTCCTGCAACCTGAGTCTTGCATCTCATATAGTCGCCTAGGAGCACGTTGTGATAATGTGACATATGTTGTGCCTTGTGTGCAAATGTGAGCTTTGTATAATCGTTGCTGCACTTAACTAGTTATGTATGGCTTGAGAAGGTCGATTGAGTAAAAGTGGTGAGTTGTGCGTTAGTATGGGGGTCCAATAGCTCTCCCCACACCTTCAGGTGATGTTGACTTCATTGGTGCAATATGTTCCTAACATACTAATTGACTTCATTGATTGACTTTTAGGTGATCCGGTTAAACCAATCGGATGTATGTGAGTCGTGTGTTAGAATGTGAACCCAGTTAACTTGCACATCCTTCTGTGAGCTAAGTGATGATTCGATTTGTAAATGTTTTCTTCGTGCACTCTGATAGGACGGTCGATAGTTTAAGCACGTTGATTAAGACTCGAGCGATTGAAAATCTTTTTCTGAGCTCGACTTTGCCCTTGAAGTACGATTTTCTCCTTGGGCCCCCATAATGGAGTGAGCGGACGTACTCGAAGGTTACCAGAGAGAAAGCTAGAAGCAGTTAATCATCCTTTTATTAAAGACAAAGAGATTCGAAATAGTTAAGCTATTTTTCATCCTTTGAAACACCAGATTTTGAGATGTTAATGGCATTTTGACTGTCGAGCCAAGTTTATCTTACACCGAAGGATTAGCTTTCCATTAGTGATGATAAGGGAGTTTAGATTCACAATACGCGCCCTTACGTGCGTCAAATGTTGCTTGTAAATGTGTATGTGTTAAGATGTGTACGACGATAGAAATCCTTCGTAATGGGCTAGGAAAGAAATGATGGGAAATTAGTTGCTATGATTGATAATCCTACTAAATGATACCTTGCTGTTGTGAATTTTGAATCGCCTGAGTGAAATTAGGGGATATTTCGCATGCATTCTTGAAAAACTAAATGCTAGTGATAGGATTTCGTTAAACATTGCGTAAGGATACCTACTGTTCCCCTTTCTTGTCATTCTTGCCTAAACCGTGCATTACTTGCATTCTATTATACGGATTGTTATTCGTAAATGGGGTGACGATATTTTGGCTCGAACGAACCCTAATACACCTAGAAGGCGAAAGGGAGGAAGAACCTAGTAGACTTTGGAATTGTACATAGTAAATGATCCTTACTAAGGCAAGCGACCTACAGTGAGACTCCTATGATCACCTGTGGGATGGGTGTACCTCATAAGACCTCAACGCGCACCTATAAGATCAGTAATGTCAACCATACTCAAACAACCCTAGCAGCTGGACACCAATCCTTCCTAAATTGAACGGTGTTTAGGGCAAGCCATTGACCACAGGTTGCAAAGGGGGATTGTACGCGTATATACAATTCTAGGTGTTCTTTCTATGTGACGACCCCGTGAGTCTGCATGTCTTAAGGATTTCTTATGACGCCAAGTGATGGTGTGTGATGTCTCTATTGCCTTGCTATGAAATGAAAACCCCCTGGTTAAGTAACTCAGTTTTGAAATACTTCGATTTTGTATGCTAGTGAAAAAGCTTGACTTGAGTCGGTTTGGTATGTGACTTGATTATTCAGATTATCTAAGTTTGGTGATTCATGACATGGCATAACCTCTGACTTGTTGCATGCATTCCATGAATTCTATGATTCCACGTAATAGCTGAATAACTGCATACACACATATTGAAGCATGATGAGACGACCTTAGAAACCTGCATGCACACATTCTTGCCTTTGTATGTTTGATCGGAGTAGCGCTGCGGAAGCATGTAGGCCCATAAGCCATAGACCCAGGACTCATCTAGGAGCATAACCATCCATTTGTATGAATCTATGACTTCAGAGACAATCAGCCCCAAGTAAGAACCCTAGGGAAGGACTCCCCACCATCGAAATCATCGACTTACATTCCTGCCTCAACATTTCCTTCTGCAAGTTGTTCTTACCGACATGATTACGCTAGTTCATGTTAATCATGATTCTGGATTTTCAGTGCTCTGTTGTAAACCCTATGTGATGTCAATGTGAATCCGAATGCTACTTCAAGCTCTTTTATTGCCAATACGACGCAATTGGTATTTCTGCTATCTTAATGTGACGTGGTAACCTTCTAATAAATGATTTAACCTTAGATTGACCTAATATCTTCATGTTTTAGAACAACCCTGATTAAGTTAACCCCTTCATACAACTTTAGCATGCCCTATGTAAGTTGCCATGAATGAAATGTTTAATAGTTGTTCGTGATTGATGTAAAAACATAGAAATGCTGGTCGTATATGCTTTCGTTTTATAAAATTGCTTGCTAAATGTATATTAGCCAGTTGCATGTTACTTCCAATTCGTAGACCTGAGAATGCTGAAATGCTGATGCGATGCTATTATGCTCGAACAATGCTATACGGTGCTATGTGACGCTCTTATTATTCTCAATGTGTTGTAGGAGTCTCATTATAATCATTGTGATCCCAAAAGTGACTGCATTCATGTTTTAGAATGAGACTACCAGTATATAACCTTGAGATGTTATCGTCCTGATTGTCATGCCTTTAGATGTCCACTTATAAGTGCATATGCATAGAGTTGTTGCTAGCCATGCGAACTCTAGATTATTGAAAATCTATGTTCATTTTCAAAACAAACTCAATCTGGTTTCCATGTCAACTCATTTGCCCCTCTTCAATGCAATTTGCCCTCGGCGCCTAAATAGAGTGAGTAGACACTTGAAGAGGATTGGCGAGGAGAAGACTGGATACCGTAAACCATTTTCTTTTGATTTAAAGGAAGTCGTGATTGCAAAATGAAACCTTTTGGAAACCCACCGTATAGATCATGGTTTGTGTGCATACATTCTAGGAATGATCGAACTTAGGTTCAGAATTTCGAGGACGAAATTCTTTTAAGGGGAGAAGAGTGTAAGACCCGCCTTCTTTATTTTAAGTTAACCTGGCTGTCTTACCTTTTACGTTCTAAAATCGTATTTTTATTAACTATATAAGTTAAATTATTATCAAGGTGCTTATGTGAACGATAATTTTATTAGAAAGAATTGCTATCATTATTATTGATTTTATTGATGTTACTTATTGATAAAATTATTGCATCGATGCTAACCTTAGTTTTTAAAATCGTTTTTCGTTTTATTTAGTCGATTCCCAAAGTTTAAGTAGGATGCCACTTGTGAGGCGTTTCGACCCGAGCTTAGACCGATCGATAACGAAAATGGGAACGGGATTTAATTAGTGTGGCTTTTGGAACCAAAAAAATAAATAAATAAACAAAAGGGGCCGAATCCCCTTACTTTTCTCAGCAAACGGCACGACATGGGGGGTTCCCCAAACCCCAGCCCTGCCACCACACTACACGATGGGAGAGAGTGGAAGAGAGATAGAAGGGGGCCGACGGACGGCGAGCCGAGCCCGAGTCGAGCGCCGGCCGACCGATGGCCCATCGCGAGGAGAGAGAGAGAGAGGTCGAGCGAGCAGAAGGAACGAGGGGGGAGCGTGACGGGGCCTCAGACACCGGCGACTGGCGCGACCAAGGCCGACGAACCGACGGCGGCTGAGCCCGGTTCTGGCAGCCACCAGTAGCAGCAACGATAAAGGGCTAAAATCAGGTCTGGGTTGGGTCGCTTCGGGTCTGAGAGCAACAGCAAAGGCGGATGGAATTCGGGTCCTTAAGCGTCTAAATTCAGCCCCAAAGCCCCAAAATCGGGTCCTCTAGCTTGGAGTCCAGGTGGGTGTTTCTCGCCTCTTAAGCATTAGTAGATTCGAAAACGTTTTAGCCTAAACGATGATGCATGTCAGCTTAGGTTTAGTTCATTTCATTAAATATGTAATGAGAAACTATGCATATTAAGTTAGATGGAATACATGCCTAAAAACTTGGTTCGAAATGAGTTACGTATGTTTAGATTCGATTCAAGTGAATTCAGTTATTACATGCCTGAAAATATAGTTCGAAATGAGTTATGCGTGTTTAGATTCGATTCAAGTGAATTCAGTTATTACATGCCTGAAAATATAGTTCCAAATGAGTTATACATGTTTAGGTTCGATTCAAGTGAATTAAGTTAATGCATGCCTGAATGGTTGACTTGAATAGTAACTTCGATATGATAAATGAATGCCTAAAATTGTATTATGCTTAAATGACTTAAATAGGTTCGAATAGAAACTTCGATATAATAAATGAATTTCTTGAAACGCATTATGTTTAAATGGCTCAAATAGGTTCAAATAGTAACTTCGACGTAATAAACGAATCCCTTAAGTCGTATTATGTTTAAGTGGTTTATTTAGATTCGAATAGTAACTTCGATGTAATTAAACGAACGTTTAGAATCGTATTATGCTTAAATGACTTAAATAGGCTTGAAATGTAACTTCGAGACAATTAAAGTGGTTTATTTAGATTCGAATAGTAACTTCGATGCAATAAACGAACGTTTTGAATCATATTATGCTTAAATGACTTAAATAGGCTTGAAATGTAACTTTGAGAGAACGAATGACGTTCCAAATTGATACTTGCCTATTTAGTTGAATTATGCTTATGAAATAGCTTTGGAAATAACATTTGAATGACGAACTGAGTATGTTTACGTCCCTTAACTGCAATGCATGAATGTAATCGTGTTTCATGCTTAGTTAGTTTAACTTAGCTTACTAAACGTCCGTTTCAAGTTAAGGCCGTATGAATGTCTATATATATGTGTGTATGGTTATAACCGTTGGTTGCAGCGCACTACTAATTGTTATTTGTTTGTTCGGTAAGTTAAGTAATGGTAAGATGCGCAAGTTTATGTATCGCTTTTCAGTATATCATAATGATTAGGATGCTAAATTGTGAAATTAAAATCGAGATGGTAGTTGGATGGTTTGAGGTAGAACTATGAGTGGTTCGAGGACCTGTGGTCGGTTGCTATGTGAGGAGGGAGTCTGGGTTGTGATTACCGCAATCGTGTGGATTGCAAGGCCATGTGTGGCTCATTGTGTTGTTTAAATGATTATGAAGTGCTTGAATGTATTATGTGCAAATCCCTCCCCTTTTATGTTATTAAGATACATTATGCGTGTGAAGGTGTTGTTTTGAAAAGGATGTTTCTCGTGTTTCAAAACAGTAATAGCCATAACTATTAGCAATCAATGGCCTATTTTAGCTATACGAACTTCGTTTTGGGAGTGACCTCACTTGAACGGGGGAATCCCTAAAGAATTTGATTGAAAAGAAAGTGCGATGTGTGAAAAAAAAGATTTCGCTGTGAGAGGCAGCAAAATTATTAGCCATTATGGCCCATACGCTTTCAATTGGCTAAGATAATGTGCTTCGGACAATATGTTATGAAAAATGTTAGCCTAGGGGATAAGTCCTGGTACTAGGAGACCCTAGAAGACCCTAACGAGGGTAATGGTCCGATATGTTGTATGTAGCCGTCCCGGGAGCAAGGGCTTAAGCGTGAGCATTAGGTCTCACTATGGGGTTGAGAATAGATCTCACCCGATCAGCACCCTGTAATGATCTTATGCCAGATGTATTTTCCTAATAAGCAAAGAAAAGCATATGGCATTTTGCCATTTTAAGTATTTCAGAAGAAAGAAAATTTCAAGGGCCATTAAGAGGCCAGTTGAATGAAATGTGAAAAGTTGTAAGGGTCATTATGCGACCAATACGGAAGAGATTTCCTTTGATGAAAACGAGCCTCAAAGAGGCTAAGAAAAGAGTTTTTATGGGCCTTAAGAGGCTAAGCAAAGTGTTTTCAAGAAATGAAGAAAAGTTTTCTATGCATGTTCTGTGCTTTTCTTATGAATGAAATGTGAATGAGATTTCAATTAAGGCTAAGTAAAGTGTTTTGACAAGAAGAAAGAAAGATGCTTGTGCATATCATATGAATGAGATCTAAGTAAAGTATACTAATGAAAATAGAGCATTATGTGAACATTCCAAGTATAACTTTTGAATGAGATGCTAAGTAAGATACGATCATGAAAAAGAAAGCCTTATGATCATATTTCATGCATACCCTATGAATGAGATTTGAATGAGACTTGAAATGCGTGTGTGCCTTATGTATACCATATGAATGAAATACCAAGAAAAGTATGATTATGAAAAGAGATAACCTTATGTGCACATTATATGAATGATGTTTCATGTATAGTTTAAATAGAATGCTAAGAAGCTATGTTATAAAAAGAAAGATCCCTATGCTTAGCCCTCAATACTTGCTTACGTGCTTAACTGCTTGCTAGTAAAGGAACTTAGTCATTGAGGGACCTAGAAATATGTTTTAGCGGTTAAAATGAAGTTTATGTTTAGTAATCCTTCCATAAGGATTTTATGAATGCCTAATATTATAGTAAAGTATGAATACGTGATATGTGACTATTAAAGATATTATTACTTGCAACGGTTTTGGTTTTAAGGGGGTCGGGGGACACTCACTGAGCGTGTGGTTGCTCATCCCACTACTTTTTTTCCTTTTCCCCCCAGGTTTTCTTTGTGACAGGAAGAAGTTGAGTTAGCTATGTCAAGATGGAGGCTATTCTCGCTTGCAAGGTGTCATGTGTGCCTACTTACGTCTTTAATGAAGTCATGTAAAGTATTCTTAGTTTGTAAACGTTTATAAACAATTATTCTAGTTCATGTAATGCATATGGTTTGAAGGTCGCTCTGTATGGCCGTATGAGCCAGCCATCTAATTAGTTAGATATCTTCTTGGTCAAAGTTAGTTATGATTTGGGATATAAACCCCAATACTCCGGTTGTATGAACCGTTGAGTTGTATCTTTTATTTCTTCTTTATTAATGAACTATTCTGTTTGGTGTACTCCGAGCGAGTAGCTCGTTAAGTTATAAACTCCGGCGTGTAGCCGTTGAGCTTCCTTTAAATGTTTTACGCTTCCGTTGATTTGCAGGGGTTTATTGTAAGACTTTTAGCCTGCAAACGGTCAGTTTTTAGGGGAAACTCTGTCCGTTTCGCCCCAGAATTTTAAGTAAGAAGTTAAGAAAACGTAACGCTCCTGACCTTGGGGCTGGGGTGTTACATTTGCTTTTATCTTTGACTGTTTCATCATGGGAAGTAGCAGAGGTCTCAGATACATTACTCTTCTCAATTAGGTCAGAGTACAAAACATAGTCGACTTCTAACTGTTCAAAGAAAATTAGAAGCTTTTGGGACCAATGTTTGTAGTTGGTTCCGTCCAAAAGTTCAAGTTTTGAGAGATCTGGGAAATGTATGTCTAATGTATTAGCAGGGAAATGAGAGAGAGATCTATGCCATGGAGTACTACTCCCTTGAAAGAAATTTCAGCTCGACTTGGGCGCATATCGAAGTAGTCGTTCGCTGCCCAAGGTTTACACATGTAGCCTCAAAATGCGTGCACTTGTGCCCAGAAACATGGAACACGCAGGACTGTAATTGCTCAAAACAATAAAGAGAACAGGTAGTAGAGAAAAAAAGAGGAGAGGCAGGGTGTTTTGTGTGTCCTATAGCAGTAGTGGAGTTGGGTATTTATACTACAAAAAGGAGTTGTTGGAGGTGAGAGAACTCTTGTAAGTTGCAACTGATGCGATTTTGTGGCTGGAAATCAGGGCCACTAGCCGTTAGTGGAGGAAAAAGGGGACAGAAATCAGCAAGTGAACATTGATTGTTACGCAGCTAATGGTAAAAAATTAAAATAATTTTCCTCCAAAAAATTAGCAAACATAGCTCACAGCTACGCTCCGCTCGGGGGGCAAGCGACGTGCGCGTGTTTTGTGGTTTACCCTCACCCCACAACACTACTAAACCAAACCCAAAGGAATTCAACAAGTCCAAGGAAAAGAAAGTAATAACAACCCCACAAGGGGCTTCTAATCCTCCTATGTGGGACAAGGAGTATGTATGAAAAAGAGCTAGCTTTTGCTATTACTTCCAACAATGCACAACTAATAAAGACTTTGGAAATCTTCAAAGACTTAGGTTTAGGGGTGAGCATAAATTTTAAGCAGCCTAGAACCAGAGTGAACCTGGGATAAACGGTTCCAGTTCCGATTATAAAAAATTAGGAACCGGTCCTAACGATTCCGGTTCTAGTTCTGGGTATTACTTTAGGAATCAAAATCGGAACCTCGAATTGGGATTTAGCATATAATTTGAGATTTTTCATTGATTTTTTGTATTTGTAACAACTTTTTGTAAGTTTTTTTAGACTTTAGATCATGAATTAGGTTGTTAGTTAGCACAAATTGTGTAGGTTCTGTACTTTGTGATTAATTTTATTTGGAGTATCCATTCCGTTATACTTTTTAATAATTTTCAGATAACACCTCCTTAATTACTTTTATATTTTGTAAAATTGTAGAGCATTGGAGTTATTAATTCTCAATCATAATCTTTAGATTTGGTCATATCAAACATTCCCACCCAGAAAAAGGGGGGGGGGACCTCTCAATCCTCCAGTTGAAAATTTTCAAATTTAGGTGTGGCGGGTATCTAGAATTGGAACCGACGATTTCGACTATGGTCCCCATAGCATAGGAACTTGTTTCATCAGTTCCGATTTCGGTTCCCAAGTTTAAAGACATGTACTTAGAACCGTTCGCCCCTACTCAGGTTCATAGCCAAATTGAATCCCCCTTTAACCGTTCCTATGCAATACAAAATGAATAAATATTAAATATATGCATTACCATTCCATTGAGCATTTTGAACAATTTATGTTATACCTTTATTCACATGCTTGGTCAGTCTTTTACACAGTGGTATGCGGTTGGATGCAAACATTTTAATATAACCAGGTTTGTAATAGTATTTCTATTATCTTTTTTATTGTCAAAAAATATTACATATAACAATTACTTTTGTAATTATAATTACCGCAAACTATGTAGTCATAATTACATTACAAAATTAATTGTATTACATTACATTCAACCAAACATCACATACCGGTAAATAGACCTCCCGAACAAGTCATTTGGTTTGAATATGGATTGGGTTAATCCAGATCTGGTAATGTTTCCAATCAATGAAATCCCGGCTTGGGTCGAGTTGGGTTGGTGGTTTTGGTTTGTATCGACTTGGAAATAACCGGTATTTGATCCAATAAGCTTGTGTCTTGAAAAACGAAAATTAGTGTAGTAAAGTAGGTTGGGTTGACTTTGGATTTCGGATCTACTTTCAGGTTAGCCAATTTCAGCTTTTGAGCCTAGTATGCGTACAAGCTGTTAGGTTTGGGTTGTGCGGCCTAGCACAATTTTGCCAAGTCTAAACAGTAATGGCCTAGAGTGAGTTCAAACAGGCTTGGGGATATGCAAATATACCCAACCTTGCTCCCCAACAAGCAAGCATCCAAAAGACTCACATAGACACAACATTCCTAAGATAAATTAAGCAAAGCTAGAGAAGAAAGAGACACACATATGCAAGAATGCACGTGTAATAGTAGCATACCAACATTAAGTAAGGTATAAACGATACATGAAACAATACTCAAGGGATCTCATATCTTGGATAGGTGTTCTATAAGCCTGAATGCACAAAAGGAGTTGCAATCACAGTAGTCACAGAACTCTCAGCATAAATCTTACACGGATGACATGCTGGCTAATGATCACTAACATAAACTAAGTCCAAGTTCTAATGACCTTCTGAGTTCCACACTTCACAAACTATTTCTCTTCCCCCCCCCCCCCCAGGAGTTGGGGATGGGGGACGGGCGAGCAACACTCTGTACCAGTGGCACCAAGGCAAATAGAGGGAGAGTGTCATTTCTTTGGCTGAGCTTGTGCAAGGTACTTAGTGAGAACATAGCAGTCAGGTGGAGTAATATTTGTGTAATAGTTCTTGATGGTCTCTGTGATTTCAAATCCGAATTTCTTGTAAAAATTGATGGCCTCTTCATTGTTAGTCTGGACGTGCAAATAAATCTCAGAGATGTTTTGCGTGGAGCACAGATCAAGAACATGGTTCAAGAGCATCGTACCTGGGCACAGACAGAAGAATCCACAACATAGATTCACCAAGACTTCATTCAACCAGCACAACAACCAAATTTATGAGCAATAGTTTTTCAATCTCAAGGTTAGATTGCTGCGTTCAACTGAAAGATACTTCTGAGTTTAATTGCTCAATCACATCAACTTTATGCACTCAGTCTTTTTCAATTAAACAGAAACTTCACTGATTGGTGGGCAGGATTCCACGTTCAGACTGAACTGTGACACAGGATGGAAAACGCCTAACATATAAGACATGACGACATAAAACAAGAACTGATTTGACCCGAAATAGATATATTCTGAAGAGGGAGCGGCAGGGTCACATCAAGTTGCTTAAAACAAGAACATCATAATCATTATATGTTCTGACACTTGACAGGACCAGGCAAACCTGCAAGTTTAATGTGCAGCAGCTAGGAAACCAGAATAGAGATAAGTTTTCCCTATATTTTTGACAATCATACAAAAGAACTGCCATGGGATTTCAGCAAGTAAAGGACTCGCAGATTATCAGATCCATCACAGAGAGCGGCAATACTCACCAATTCCTAACCCACGATAGGGTGCCAACACACCCAATGTCATGATGTAGACACGGACAGCTCCATCTTTCTTTTCAAGGCGGCATGCAATTGCTCCAACACATATATCACTGTAGTAGGCTGAGAAATGGAAAAACTTTAGGTGAATTGCGCAATACAGTGAATAGAGGCATACACACAAGCACTATAATTCAAATTATAAACTTGAGGTTGCAACATAAGATTTCAGAAATGACATATCTAAAATAGTATCTTCAACATTGGTAAACCCTAGAAATCTGCAAATCCCCTGAAAATAGTGATGTCCAATGCTTCAGGACACACCCACATTAGACACTTCTATCAAGTGTAAGTAGCAAGTATATCAGTTACGTGAACCCTTATCTTGAATCACCAATACAAGTACTTGTAGTTCAGCTTCCCGCTATTAACCATGAATTGTAGAAAACAATCTGGAACTACAGTTGAACTCATCATCACTTCGGAATGCAATTTTTAACTTTGAATTTCCCATAGCTTTTAATAGAACAACTGTTTCTTTCTTCATCTCTTATATTCACCTAATACCATATTTGGTTCAGTCTGAATCTGAAATTAAGAATATAGAAACATTACCGCTTCAGTCACTCTATAGTACCATAGAAAAATAAAATATTTCTAAATCTGCAGACCATCACTTTGAGTATCTGCAACGAGAGAAAGTTTCCTCCAAATGTAGACCAAGTGACCAACATATAAAAGTATACTATGCCTCCACGGAGATAACCCATATTTGTCAAATAGTTCAGACTAATTATAAATTTAGCAGCCAAGTGACATGCCAATTCCTAACTTGCTCTAAGCAAACGACCTCTCTGCCTAATAGGAGCAAGGTTGCATACAACTAGATTTCCATAGAGACCCTTAGACTAATTGACAGTCACATTCCTAAATATCCTCTTACATTTCAATTCTCTCACCGCACCTGCAACAGATGCTAAAATGTATGTTAGATGAATACAGAGCAGCAAATGTTAGTCCCCAACTGGCATCACCTAGGGAAGTCAAGATGTATGCAACTAGAGATGTCGGTGCCCATATATCCATCGAAACCAATAATGACAGTTTTATTATTTGTTAATTTTAAGGAGTCTTGGACAGCTTAGCAGCATGATCAGTCATTAATAGTTCAATAGACCATATGTCACGGAACTCTCATTTCACCTAAGTATCTATGTCAGACTATCAATACTCGGACAAAGGTACTGGATATGTGACCCTTCATTTTAGTCTAGAAACTCATAATTTCTAGAGAATGGTCTGGTGCAAGACTAATACTCCCATTCAGTAGTCAACACTTCAATGTGGGTTTCCAGGTTCGAACAACATTGATTAGTCCTTAATTTGTGAAGATTGTTTTGTGAAACCGTCATGAAGGACGGAAGAATCAAACCCAACATGGAAGAATGAAACATGAAGGGACCTGTAAAAGAGACACACATCCCCTAGGCATAAAGAGACAAATTTACCCAAAGTGGATAACAGAATCAAATGCCAGCTCCAATAAAATAATCGTCAATAACATGGAAGTTAAGTATGAGCAATTCTTTCTCACTTCACTGCCATGAATGTTAGGGACTAACATGAGGCCTCCTTAGCATGTCCCCCCCCCCCCCCCCAAGCAACCCTCTTGGTTGTCTTCTCATACTCTCCCCTAACAACATTAGCTCAGTCCACATAAAACCAACAAAACCCTATGTTAAACAACTAATACCTTCAGTAAATCGCTTCTTTAGCTTTTCATCATCAATGACTAGAACAGCTTCTAAGCGTGCTGTCCGTTAACAGACTACCTTACTGGTGCTGCCTACTCTCAGTCCCTGAGAAGCACGGACACTAACACGTGATACGGATAAGACACGGCACCGACGCGCGGACACGTGATTTTTCTAAAAAGTAGGACACGACACGTACAGTGGAGACGGAATGGTTAGAAAATATTTAATCTATTACCTATGTGTTCATAATTTGTTTTATGTCTTTATCCTTGAGATGATCATGTTTGGATGAGAACAATAGCAAATTGTTCATAGTATGTGCATTCCACAACTATCAATAACATGACCTAATTTCTTCATGTTCTCTATATGTTCTGCATTCGTTTGAGAGTGTCCAGAGAGTGTCCAAGAGTGTCGGTGTCTAACACGTGTCAAACACGGATACGTGAAGTCGTGAAGAGTGTCCGTGCTTCATAGCTTAGTCCTAGTCTCACCACAACTTTGCTTGCTCCAAGTAAAGGCCGAGAACAACAAAGTCACATCTTCACCATAATGAAATACCTTCCAAACTTCAGAGACACAATGATTAGACTGTTTTTCACTATATCCCCTGCCAACATCTCCAACAAATGCTCCGCAATTCACATACTTTCACCCCACAAATGACGATTTCATTTATAGGCCCATCCATGACCACCAAGAAAAGAGAACATAGAACATTTCCCGACTTTGGGAAGATTTTGTTCTACCATGTCCATATTCTTGCAGAAGCTATCAGCATGACCAGCTCAGATGCTTAAATTTTCACACACAACTAAAACACACCCATATAACCCTGTACTTTTTAGAGGCCACCAACAATTAATGGCACCTTCTGAATAAGCACTTTTTAATTCATCAAATTATCCCTGATGAACAGCATTTAAGAGCACTTCATATGCTTAAATCACTATAGCAGAAGACATAAAGAAAATAAATCCACCAACAGAGTAGCCCAATGTGACTCTTAGGTAGAAACATAGAAAGAGCCCAATTCACAAAGCAAAAGAATCCAAATGCAGCAAGTATCACTGTGAAATTCCACAATCCCCAATTCAATGAATATACCTAATGAAAACAAAAATGTACAAAAAAAGGGGGGAATGCCCAGATTTTGAAAAGAGAAGGGACCTCTCCTTCAAACACCCCCCCCCAAAAAAAACAAAAAAGCCAAACAAAAAAAAAAAAGATATATCTATTGGTCTAGGGAGAGGGCAGCATAGGTAATAAGCAAACAACAACTGAAGAGAATCAAGCAGCAGAAACTAGTACTACAGGAACTCAACTACACAAACATAGATAAACAAAATTGGAGAAAACCCAGATGAAAAAAGGGAGAGCAGATTGAAATGGAAAGAGGGAATGCCTAATTTTGTGAATTCACCAGACGCGAGGGCATCGGCATAATACTTGTCGTTGTAACGAACTGGGAAGAGGGCTATATTGAGCTTCTTTAGCTGCATTATGTTCTTGTCCCTTACTCCCTCCAGAGATGTCGACAATTGTTTCATCTTTTTAGTTACACAGGTAATAGGTATGTGCCCAGAAATTGCAGATACAACGGCAGATTGCGAGCAGAGAGAAGGAGAAATAGTGAGGGATTTAGAAGGTCACGGGAAGAGGGCAATGAAAGCAGAACGCTCTGGTATATGGTATCATGTTCATGTATTAGGCCTTTGCGGGTCGGATCTTAACCCAATTCCATCTGCGGGCTGACAATTTTTATTTTTATTTTTATTTTTATTTTTGGCAAGTATTTTCGAACGTAACACACAACCTAATAGACTCCTGGTCTCCCACTGAAATGGTATAACCAAAATATCACTCTTACAATTTAATTATTTAATATATAGATGGTGATCAATTTAGAATTTAATTATCTAATATATAGATGGTGATCAATAATTATTCGGCTACCTTGACTTGATAGTTCTTTTACATTTTTTATTAGTGTTCGAATTTACAATATGGTTTTCTAACCTTATACATATTTAATCACCGTAAGATTGTCTTTTATCATGATTCTCTTATATTCTTATACAATATGTGTTAATGGTAACTCTTATCAGTCTTACAATGGGAATAAAAGATCAACAAAGCTTACTTGCTCCAACTAGAATTAATGATCTCAGGCAATTCTTGCTGGGAAAGCAGAACGTAGTACTTCAATTTTAGAACCATCAACATTAACTTTAATGGTCTCCAATGGGCTAATTCCAACCTATGCTTGGAATTGATTCATATGGTCCAAGCCTAATTTGTAAATAATTTAGCAATTAACCTCCACTTTAACCAATTACATCATGTCTTCCACATCCGCACATCCTTCGTCTGTTCCATTCAGAACACCCATGCGCATACATACATACATACATACATACATACAAAGGGAAGGGTTCAACTATGAACCATCCTTGAGGTGTGAACTACCACTTTTGAGTGAACTTTTAATCTCAGCCATTGAACTAAAATCAAGGGCTCTCATCCCTTGATCTAAAACACAAAAAATTTAAACCCCGAAAGAGTTGGGTTTAAGATCCAAAACAGAGCTCTTGCTGTGCAGACCGAGAACGCCGGCACCGGTGCTTCGTTGGTAGCTCTCCCCTGGACGGATCTCACCATCATCCCGAGCTGCTTCTACGTGTGATTCTTTCTTCAATTCTCTGCCCATCAGCTTAGGGTTTTTTTTTTCTTTTTCTGGGTTTAATATTTTCGTGTAGTAGATGCAGTTGAGCACTTGAGCTGATTGGTGCATATGTTTCAATAATTTGAATTATCCTTGCCCATTCGCTAATTCTTTGCCCCTCTTCACACCCATCTTGATTTGTCCCCTAATTTAGAGCCTTCTAATGTTCAATTTGATGTAAAAATTGGGTACAATTATTATTTTGGGTGGATTGTGCAGTGCTTCGAAGGCTGTTAATGAAGAGAAAGGCAGATCAATTGGGCGAAAGGCGGTTTCAACGGCCCTGATTTTCTGATGAACTAGTATAGGGCTATAGGCATTCATAATACGAGTCTTGCGTCTGTATTTGTTTGCATATTTGGGCATGTTGGTAATGGTCTTTTTGGTTTTGAGAGTCGAGGTTGTGTATTTTTGGACTTCCGTTGGCCTTGTTTTGGTGGGGTTCGTATTGGCCTTTTTTTGTGCTGGTCTTGATAGAGTATTAGTGTGCATTGCAATTTGTGAAATTGGTTGGGATGCTCAATGGCTCTTGTTGGGATGATCTAGTACCATGAAAGCATTGTTGTTCCTTTGGTGCAGCGGTTTTTTGAATTGGAAGAAATTGCATCGAATTGAAAGTTGGTGCTTTTAAGTGGCGTCGATAGTTTCTAACTCATTTCTAATTACTTATTAATCTGAACCTCTTCATCATACTGGACTATGTGCTTGGTGCATTGCTTGTTTATGATGTCATTCATACTGGTGCTATGTGTTTTTTTTGCATGCTTGAGACTTTATTGGTTGAGAAATTCAACTTGTTTTGAAGCCTATTAGCTCAATGGTACAGTGACATGTGATAGTGCATGGAGATGTGGGTTCGAATCCCACATAGGCTTGTTATAAGTATGTTAATTAGATGTATGAAAATTGTTCAATTGTGAAACTTTGAAAGTTTGAATCCCACATTGAAAGTTCTATCTACAAACGCAACCCAAAACTCATCTATTAGCTCTAATTCATAAAATGAAACACTTAACTCCAACATTCGTAAAACATTAAAAACTAACTGCAATGTCATGGTCACATACAAAGTTTCACCTACAATTAACTACAATAGCCCTCCAATTGTATGCCTTTGGAATGTTCCACCTACACCAAATCCATATACAAATGCGTGCTTCATGAAACTCCTGAAACATGTAACAAGGCTAATTAGAGTATAAAACCAAATAGCATTAGATGTGGGGTAGAAAGAAAGCAATGGTTTCACCTTAAATTAGGAAGACGGTTTTGAAAGACAATTACGACTATCATGATAGCCTTGCTCTCCACAAGCTTTACAAAGTCTCTTTCTTTTTTGTTGTTGCTCCATTCCTTTTTCTTTTCCTCCTTTAAGATGTTTCCCGCTTCTTTTGGTGTGGCAATGTTTTGGTGGTAGAATATCAATTTGCTCAGGAATACTTAATCCAATAAATGATTCCAATCACTCATTTTGCTTTCACTTGTAACCCCATCCAACTCTTTCAATTGTTTCAAAACATTTTGAATCCTTTTTCCAACAATAGTGAGTTTTTCCGGATCTCTTCCAGCAATTTGTATACAATCCAAAAACTCCAACCAACTATTTGAAATCAACTTGTCTTCATGTACCAATTGAGAGCACCCTTCTAAAAGAACCCCATTCACATCAAAAATTGGCTTACTCGCTGCTATTTTAGTCTATCTATTTAAAATGTAATAACTTGGCAATTCACGCAAACTCTTTCCTTTCAAAACACATAATAGACATGGGATACCTTCACATTTAAACTTCTTACATGAGCAATGGGCTACATGTGTAGAGGGATTATATACAACTTGCCTTCTTACACTCTTGTTATGGCTATTACCCACAACACTTATCACATGCCCTTCTTCTTTTACTTGTTTGTCGTCAACCTCACAATCCATAAATGCAACCCAAAACTCATCTTGAAATTTATAAAAATTAACATAAGTATAGATTTCACTTACATGCCTCTCCAAATCTTTATTTGTCTTCAATTCAAACTTGAAAGAAGATGTTTCATGGTCTGACTACAATTGGCCATGTATTTGCAACTCCACTGCACTCTCAAATCGCATCCAAAATTCAACCAAGCTTAGATGGGGATTCGTGAAATTGCTAAAGAAGCGAATTTCACTTTCGGATCTTGAAGTTGTCCTTAACACTTCTCCTAAAAACAAATCCCTGAAATATGGAAGTATCCACATATCTTGAATATCAAACAACTTTGATAACCATTCATTCTTTTCCAACCCAAAATCTTGGATAACAGATTTCCAACCTTGCTCAAATTCAATTGGAGTTTCTGAATTATAAACACATGATTTGAATCGAGTGATAAACTCGGTGTTACTATTCAAAGAGCAATCAACTTTCTCAGAAAGTTTTCTCATGGTATGCCAAATGTAATACGTATGAGTTGTTGAATGAAATTTGGCTTCGATTGCTACTTTCGTTGCAGGATCTTGACCAGTAATAAGACATACAGGCATGTGACCCCCCATCGCATCTAAAAACTTATCAAATAACCACATGACTGATTTTGCTTTTTCATCCCCTAGAAATGCAGCACCGAATGTAACACACAGCCTGTGGTTATCCAACCCGGTAAACAGGGCAAATATCATTTTGTATCTATTAGTGTCGTATGTTGGATCAAAAGAAACAACATCACCATATAGTGCATAGTTCAATCTAGCAAGACCATCTGCCCAAAACACATGTTTCAACGTACCATCACTTTGTAACTCATATGCAAAGTAAAAATATTGATGCACCTCCTTCTTTCTCTTAAAATTCTC
>JAKOGI010001150.1:0-2500 GCA_029747015.1 Carnegiea gigantea
GACATTTGTTTTTTGGAGCACTTAATTCATGAAATATGACAAACCCCAGTCTCCCACTTCACATATCAATTTCATTCTAGTATCATCGCCGCCAAATTTGTGTAATCAACTAATCACATCACCAAAAGCTCCTTATAAGTAATCAACCTTCAAAACCACCCTCCCCCATCCAAAACAACATACATGAAAACCCACATACAAGAAAACAAAACTTAAAGAAGGGGGGGCAAAGAAAACCAAGTCCACCAACAATTCAATAGTAATCCAATAGAAATTCTACAAATTTTTGAAAGAATACAAGCCTCATAGCACAAGCAAACTTTGGTAAAGAATACAAAGTATAAACCCAGTTTGCGAAAGAGTAGATCATGCCCACTCAAAATTCTACAAATAGCCAAACATAAATCAAATATCTGTGGATATTTTACATGACCCAAACCTAGGATCTTAATTTGGCCTAACCATAATAAAAATTGAAAATTAAAAGAAAAATTGAAACAACATTGAAGATGTGATCTAATTGAAACAACATTGACGAGGTGATCTAATTGAAACAACATTGAAGATGTGATCTCTAGGGATCATGGAGCAAATAATTGGAAAAAAAAAGCAAAAATGACACCTAAGCAACTAATATCCGGCAAAAATGTTGCAATTAGAGTAGAGTTACAGTGAAGTATGAAAAATCACAAAGTGTGTATGCAGTGAGTTCATGCCTAAAACATAATTGGTTGTCTCCTTCAGTTCCTCTATCTAGCATCTTGAATTCCTCCTTCAATTCATTGAATATCATGTATTTCAAAGCACTAAAATCAAACTCAAAGCAACAAAAATGACCTCAAAATGAAAAATGCCAAAAATCCTTATAAAAATCCTACCTATTTACACATATATGATGGATGATAGATAAATAAGTGTTCTCCTACTTGCCTTTCAAAAATGAATGCCATTAGTACTCACCAAAGTTGTAACTTTGAAGGCAAAGAAAGGTCTATGGGAAAATGGGCCTTTTTTTTCAACTGATAAATTACCCTAGAAGAGAAAGGAAAAGGAAGGATGCTAGGGAGATAGACAAAGGAGGGGGAATAGAGAGAAAGAGGATGACCTTGCATCTATCATCGGTTAAGGAAAATGGAGAGTTCTGTCATACACATTTGATGTTTTAAGGGGGTGCAGAAAGTGGGCTATTAAACAGTTAACATGATAGAGAGAGAAATGCATATCTAACATTACTCAATAGTTATATTTTTAATTTTGTAAATTTACAGTATTTGGATGGTTAAATGCATGAATAAATGAGATCAATGGTCATAAATGGCTAATGTTTTGCAATTCACTTCCATCAAAGCTAAACTTGTTTTCCTTTTATTATAGATATAGATAGATTAGTAATTTATGTTGTTAAAGTCGCTTAAGTACTGTAAATTTTCTAGCCATGGGTTTTGAAGTTTTAAACACCTCTTTATACTACTGGCATAGAGGCCCCTTGGCCAAATCACCAACCGTGCTGCCCTCATCGCCACCATGCAATATGGTTAGATTCACTAGCAAGAAATAAACCTATCAATTCAACGTCATCTTCCTTAAATCCATCAAGGAATTGATTCCCCCATTTTTCCTCTACTCAACCCCCCCATTGTTGGAGGCATCCCTGTTTGTACAATGAAGTATGATGTACTCCTTTTTTTTTTTTTTGGTTGGGGTTAGGGTATGGATAACATACTTCTATATGATTGTGTATATAAATAATTTCCCAACTTGGCTGAAGGTAGTATTAATTACAAACCAAAGGAGAGGGTAAAAGGATAGCTAATGAGGTAAAGATACCAGTAATAGTGAAAGCATTGGCCAAAAATACCAGCAACTTAACAAATTAATGGGAACAACTAAAACTCTATTGAATTTCAAGCTCTGACTGAAAATTTATTGGAAGAAACTATGATTTGAAACTAAAGAAACAAAAGGAAAGTTAAAGAGAGTGAGATAGAGGTCCTTATGGTCAATTTTATAGAGGGACGCTGTAGAGGAGGCTCAGCTGATAGCGTTGGGGCATAGTGGAGGAGCCTCAGTTGGCATTGCTACAATAGTCTATAGGTGTCCAAGTAAACAAGCCAAAGAGACAGAGGCAATTGATACTCAACACTAAACCCAAATGGAGTACATAATGATGAAGGCGACTACCATTTGTGTTGCCCAACTCAGATCATACCCTAGAGTATCGGATCCAATCTCACTAGCAACAAATCGCCCCTGTCAATATGATTGGGACTTATAAATCGAATCATGAAGAAAATTAGGAGCTGGAAGAGAGAGAAATAAGGGTAAATGCGACTACAATGAAGAGAGAGAAGGTTGAATAATGCCTTCCAATAATCGCCAGCTGCCTATGGCAAGTCAAGTCAGCGATGGCTGTGCTCGTTGATTGGTTGACTATAATTATGGTTAATGGAATATGAATAGAAGATAGAGAGAACATAAACAAAGGTCCTATTTAGCAAAC